>JABUQX010127518.1:0-20271 GCA_015478945.1 Trachelipus rathkii | reverse complement strand
CTATCCAGTTGTACAAAAATGCCTGAGCAATTGTCTCGCTAGAAGTATCTCGCAATGGAATTGCTTCTGCCCATCGAGTGTATCGGTCTATGCAAGTTAAAATATGTGTGAAACCATTTGAGGGTGGTAAAGGGCCAACTAAATCAATGTGTACCTGGTCAAAACGTTCACCAGGGGGAATAAATTGCTGAAGAGGTGCGACCGTGTGCCTGTGCACTTTGGATTTTTGACAGTTGAGACACTGCGTTGTCCACTGTTTAACATCCTTTAGTAAGGACGGCCAGACGAAATGCTTACCTATTTTGACTTGACTACCTTTTACCCCTGGGTGCGACACGTCGTGAATGGTGTGAAACACCTTTCTGCGCATGGGGGTTGGTACTACTGGACGAGGATGTGCGGAAGAGACGTCGCATAACAAAGGTGGAAAACCAAAAATTTCTACAGTTTGAATGTCGTAAGAAGAAGCACTAGGAAAAACAATCTCTTCGAGCTGCTGCAGACGAGCCATTTCAACGAAATCAATGTCTGGTAAAGGAGAGATAGCGTTAATTCGGGAGAGAGCATCGGCAGGAATGTTGTCTTTTCCTTTTATATGGCGGATATCAGTTGTGAATTGGGCAATGAATTCAAGGTGGCGGGCTTCACGCGGTGACTGTTTCACTGTGGAAGCTGTAATGGCATGCGTGATGGGTAAATGATCAGTTACAACATGGAATTCCCGACCTTCTATGAAGTAACGGAAATGCTTAATAGCTAAATAAATTGCGAGAAGTTCTCTTCCAAATGCGCTGTACCTTGTTTCAGGCGGCTGGAACTTTTTAGAAAAGAAAGCTAATGGACGCCATTCGTTATCAATAAATTGTTGTAGCACAGCTCCAGCTGCGAAGTCTGAAGCGTCAGTGTTGATTCTGGTCGGGGCTGTGTCGGATGGAAATATAAGTAACACGGAAGAGGCAAGGGCTTCCTTGATGGCGGTGAAGGCATTAGTTGCTTCGTCGTTCCAATCTACAGTGACAGAAGCAGCAGAACCTTTACGTGGATGTTTAAGAAGTGCGTGAAGCGGGAGGAGAATTTTAGCAGCGGATGGTATGAAACGATGGTAAAAATTTACCATCCCTAAAAAACGACGGAGTTGACGCTGTTTTACGGGTTTCGGAAACTCACGAATGGCTGCCACACGATCCTCAAGAGGACGTATACCTTCGGCAGAGATTGTATGTCCGAGAAAGTTTAGGGATGAAACTCCGAATTCACATTTGGAAGAGTTGACACATAGACCAAATTCACTTAGTCTGGTAAAAACTTGCCTGAGATGTGAAGTATGTTCTTCCGGAGAGGCACTGGCAATCAATAAGTCGTCTATGTAGGCGAAGACGAAAGGTAAACCGCGTAATACTGAGTCTAGAAGACGTTGGAATGATTGACTAGCATTTCGTAAACCGAATGGCGTTCGAAGAAATTCGTAAAGGCCGAAAGGAGTGATAATGGCAGTCTTATGAATGTCGTCCGGATTGACGGGAATTTGAAAAAATGCCGAAATTAAGTCAATTTTTGAGAAGATGGTACAACCAGAGAGATGGGATGTGAAATCCTGTAAATGAGGTACATTATAACGGTCCGGGCGGGTGATAGCATTTAGGCAGCGATAATCGCCAGTCGGGCGATAGTCCCCATTTGGTTTGAGAACCATATGTAATGGAGAAGCGTAGTCAGACTTTGAAGGTCGGATGATGCCCTTCTCTAAGAGAGATTCAAACTCTAGCTTTGCTGCTTTGAGTTTGTCTGGTGCAAGTCGCCGAGCGTGAGAGAATGGAGGTCTGCCGGAAGTTTCAATGTGATGAACGACATTGTGTTTCACAGGAGGAAATTTGGAGACTGGAGAGAGAAGCTCAGGAAAATCGGTAATTAATAACGATTCAAAAATATTATTAGATGGAGAAAGATGTATGCCACTGATGGAAGCAGACGCACGAATACAAGCGGATGAGAAATGTGTCTCAAAATCAATGATGCGGTTGTGGTTCATGTCTACAAGAAGGTTGAAATGTGACAGAAAGTCGGCACCTAATATTGGTAAAGTGACGTCGGCAATCGTGAAGTCCCATATAAAATCACGACGGAATGAGAGCGTTAAATGGAGTCGCTTGGTACCATAAGTGTTAATGGTTGTGCCATTGGCAGCGCGTAAGGAGCCCGATGGTTCTGGGGCATGAGTTTTCCCGAGGATGGAACGAGGAAAAGCGGAAATGGAGCTCCCACTATCTACGAGATAAGATAGTTTGGTGGATGGATCGTAGACACAAAGTAGGTTTGACGCTTTCGATACCACCCCGAGCGAATTTATGGAGTGGTGTTTAAGTTTAAATTCCCGAATGTACAAGGCTTAAGACATGACCGAGTTTGATCTCCAAAACGTTGATGATTTCTACAAATACCCTGCTGGTTATGTGACGGAAACTGAACCAAAGCCTGAGAATCAACAGGAGAAGAGGCGAATTGACGCGAAGGAGTAGGTGAGCGACGATATGAACGTCGTTGCATAGTTGGAGAGCGAGAATTATGACCATAATTGTAAGCAGAATAAGTATTTGATGCATTGGGAGGGGGCTGGGGGTATGAAAGAGGCTGGGGGTATGAAGGAGGCGGTGAATAAGGATGATGAGAGGATGAAGGATACTGTTGAAGCTGAGGATATTGTTGTTGAGGATAAGGATATTGTTGTTGAGGATAAGGAGGGGAAGGAGGAGGGGGGGGGGGAGGAGCAGTGGAACGCGTTTCCAAAGCTCGCATTCTAGTAGTTAAATCCATGATGGTGTTCTGCAACACCTGTAGTTGGGAGATAATATAAGCATTTTCAGTGGGCGGCGGTTGTCGCATCGCGTTGACTGACTCATTTACATGCGATAGTGACGCTGGTGTTAAGTTATTATTACTGGTGGGATCCGTGATATGCGAAACTTGTGAAGGTATGTCTGCTGTCGTAAGAGGTTTCGCTTTGCAAATTCTGTCAGCAAAAGTAGCTAGTTCTTGTAGTGAACAATTAGGGTCGACGGTGGCTAAGCGCAATTGCATCTCTGCAGGGAGTTTCTGTAGGAAGAGATGACGTACAATATGTATACAATTACCTACAGGAGGACCGTCGAGAAGATTGAGCATATCAGATAACAGAACTGACGGCAAACGATCTCCAAGAGAGCCGCCTGTCAAAAGCTTTTTTACTTTTTCAGCATCGGTTTCTCCCAGCCGGTTTAAAAGTTCGGTTTTAAGTTGGGTGTAGGGTTGGTTGTGAGAATGCAAGGAGGGTAAAACATCCTTTAGGCGCTGTAAAACAGGGACAGGCAAAATGTTTAAAAGGGCTCTGAATCGGACAAGCTCGTTGGTAGATTCGAGCTGGAGCTCGAGCAGCGTAAATGTGAGATCCAAGTCATTATTGAGGAACTTACCAGTATATACACTAGGGGATTCCCTGTCTGAAGCAGGCTGTTGCGATATAACGTTGATATTATCTAAATTTGCAGGATCGGGAGGCGACATGGTTTATAAATATGAATAATGTAAAATTATAAAAAAAATAAAAATATTTTTGAAGAAATATGCGAAATAAATGAGCTAAAATGCAACTTACGTAAGCTAAATATGAGAAATATAATGGTCTGAGACCAAAAACAGAGTAAATTTTCACAAAAAGGTATATCAATATTAACAAAAATATATAGTGGGCCGCTTTTATGGGCCAAAATGGTTTAAAAAATAGTAATTTAAAATTGAAAATGCAGGAATTCGACCTGTTAAAAATTTTGAAATAGTTCCGTAATAGATTAAATTTTGTTTTTAAATATTAGGAAATTAAACTTCTGCTTCAGGATGTGGATCCGTGTGTGTCCTGTTGAGATGAGAGAGATTTCTGGGTAGCTATAGGTATGCTGGGATGGAACGACAGCACTCCTGTTTTCACTACGAAGGGTCACCACTATGACGTTGAGAGTCATACACAAATCAGAAAGGCTGGGTCAATAATACAACTTCGGTCAGAGGTCGGAATCTATATTGAAATAGTAAACATAATTAACATATTATAAACAATTAACAATAATAATAATAATAATAATAATAATAATAATAATAATAATAATAATAATAATAATATAATAATAATAATTACATTGTGGAAAATAAATATTATAGTTACGCATGAGAATTCAGTTTTCTATTCATATTTGACATTTTGTTTTAAGGTAAACTATTATATAAAATATATAAAATTTTGAACATAGGTTTTTTAGAGTAGGCAATAATTTATAAAAAAGGTTATTTAAATGTAAATAAAATATAATGTATAATAAGATTATTTTATATAGAATGTTTTTCACTAACATAAGCATGCGGCACAACACAGAATTTATATAGTAATACGAGATCAAAATATGATACACAGAACTAGGTTTGGTAATTAACGTACCTTGCTAACACTCGAGGGAAAAATGTTGTAACGAAAGTTTTAATAGCACAAAAATAATATCAAAGCAATCAGTGGTGCTTCATAAACAAATGTGAAAAGGATTTGGTAAACTGTTTCTGAGATTACACTGAGCTTGGCAGTTTTTTTGACGAAATATTTGAAATGCTTCTTGAGAAGAAATGGCGGCTGTTGTTCTATTGAAGAAAACGAGATTTTTCTGTCATGTGACAAGCCGATCCACAATATTCAAATAAGAAAGGCCAAAGGAATAATATATATATATATATCATATATTTATAATATATATATAATTATTATATATATATATATATATTATATATATATATATATATATATATATAAAATATTTACGGAAGTATATATATATATATATATATATATATATATAAAACTTAGCCAAATAGGTTAAAGTTACTTAACGGCTACACGCTAATAGGAAAATTAGTAAATGTAGTGTATATCAAACGAAAGTACAAATAACAATAAACATTTTTATTAGAGGTGAATAACTCTGTCCATGGTTAAAGTTACTTAACGGCTACACGCTAATAGGGTAAATTAGTAAATGTAGTGTATATCGAACAAAAGTACAAATAAAAATAAACATTTTTAGAGGTGAAGCTATAAACTTTTAAAAGTAATTAATTTTTTGGGGGGTATCATCTGCCGAACTACTTTTTTGACTGCGTGAGGGATACGGTCATAAATTTGGGGGAATGGGCGGAGCCAAGTGTCTTTCACCCTTAAATCTGACCCTTCCCACAAATTACACAGACATCCGCATTACCTTCCCCCAATATTCTTTTCAATCTTTTAAGAATAAGAAATTATATTAGCAACTAAACCTTTTTATATACGTTATGAAAATAAAATAAAAATGAGATATGTATTTGTTTTTCAAACATTATTGTATTTTTTAACAGATGTTTCCATAAGTAGTGTTTTAAAGTTAGTAAACATAAAGCCGTTTTCGTTTTTCCATTTGTGCTAACGCTGGATAAGAAATGCTAATATAAAAACTATTATATGCTTTCACATATATATCTTCTATTTTGCTCATTTTAGTATTTTATTTTAGGATTATAGATTTTATTTTTAGGATATAGAAACTATTAGCTATATTTCAGTATTATTGTTTAGTGGAATTTAATTTTTGTCCCCTTCATATAATGAACCAGAAATTCACCCTTAAAAAATAACAAACTGCGGAATCACTTCTAATTCAAAAGCGGTACTATTTAGTCGTGTTTTTGTAATCAAATTTATAATCAAAATGTAAAAGGGTATAGAGGTAAATTTCTTCATTTCTTTTCAAATATTTTCACTATCAACCTATCTCTATTCTCTTTACCTTCTCACCAATCAAATTTACCCTAACTAAGATTTTAAGTGATAGATTACTAAAACCATAAGGCAGAGTTATCTATGGACTATCAAGATCTTATTCAAAGAGCAAAAAAAATCTTTGAAAACAACAAATTCAGGTAAGGCTAATGTAGATTCACAATTGTACTTATATATCACTTTTTTTAAAACCTTATATCTTTCAAAGATTTTTTTTGTAATTAATTTAATCTGCTTTAGATTAAATTTTCGTCAATTGTGTAATCTATATTGGTCTTAACGAACGGATTTGTTGCAAGTTCTTGATAACTCGTGCCTATCAATTGCAAATTACAATCAAACTATCTCCGAAGCTTATAGCAGTTTTCGATAATTTGTGTATTATTAGGTCAAAATCATTTTAAAATTAAGGTTTATTTGAACGTGGGAAAATAATAGAGACGGTAGAAGCCACGTGGGCCTATCGAGACTAGCCTATTGGTGTGTTTGTCCTAAGTTTAGTTAGTCTTAGTGTAATTAATTCAAAATTTGGTATGAGAGTTAGGTAAGCAATGCATCATTGCCTAACCCTTCCATTACAGTGATTTCCTTAAAAATTCAAGCTCAAACTTAGGCCTAGGCCTAGGTCATTTTCAACCTCAAAATTTGTTTTTTTTTTTGTGTGTGTGTGTGTGTGGTCTTCTAAACCCTTTCAAAATTCAAATCAAATAATTTGTCCTGGTGGTAGGCCATATCTCATTTTCCTCAAAAAATTCAATTTCAAAGTTAGGCATTATAGGCCTAGATCACTTTCAACTTCAAATTTTGTTTTTTTTTTTTTTTTGTCTAATAGACCTTTTCAAAATTCAAATCAAATAATTTAGCCTGGTGGTAGGCTATCTTTCATTATTTCATCTTTCTTCAAGGTTTCATTTGTCCTTGGGTCCTTCTAGCCAAATTTCAGCGAAAATGTCTGACCCAGAGATACAAGCCCTTCATGATAGAATTAATAAAAAATCTAAGCCTATAGTTCAAGCCATTTCATCCCTCAAGGCACAAGTAAATATTTATCTTGGTCAAATAGAGAGTAGGCCTATAGAAAATAATAAAGATAAAGATGCAGTTTATGTAAAGGATCTTGTAGAGGAAGTAGAGTCGTTGTTAAAAGATATTAAACAAAAGGATACAAATATAATAAAATTGTACAACGATAATGAAGTTGACTCCCTCATTCCTGAGCTTCATAATAAGGAGTTGTGTAGTCAGATTCAGTACCAATGCTCGATTAAATCAAAATTAAGTGAATTAAAATTTAAAGGGGATCAAAATTCAACCCCTCAAAAAAATACTTGCTCTCATCTAAGTGAATCTGTTCTTAGAGCTATAGATTGTGGTTTCTTTGAGGGCAATGAAACTGATAAGTTTGCTTACAAAAACCTTCATTTCAAAATTTAAGAGCTCCTTAGATTTACAAAAAAAATTTAAGTGAATCCATTAAACTTCATTGCTTAAAAAATAAATTAAAGGGATATGCGTACTCCCTAATTCAGAATCTTTCTATTAGTGATAATAATTATAATAAAGCTCTTGAACTTCTAGATAAAGAGTTTTTAGATGAAAATTTTCTCATTGATGAAATTATTAAAAAGATTATATCTTTAAAACCAGTATTTGACCCAACATATAATGCGACTAGGGTTTACTTAAATGATATCAGAACATTAATATATGAACTTGAGAGTTATAACCTCAAATATCTTGAGGAGGCTGCTGGATTAGTATTACTTAGCCACATAGTTTTATCAAAATTACCTAATGTGGTAGTAAAGGAAATTACTCGCAAGTTGAATACCAATTACCCTGATCTAAATCAAATATTTAATGCTTATAATGAAGTTATCAAAAATATTGTTAAAACGTCAAATCATAATAAAGGTCAAAATTTTAATCAAGTCCCTTCCCATAATACTTATTCAAATTTTAAAAATATAAATTAATTCGGATAAGCCTAATTTTAAATTTAAAATTAATGAAAATCAAAGGACGAATGAGTCCTTAAAATCTAATAATAGGCCTGATTCCAATTCTGCTTTGCAAAATTTCAAAATTCATACTAATGAAGTTAGTGGAAATGAAGCTTCTCATAGTATTGATTCTTCCACTTCTAAAATCAAAGGTTATTCAAAATCATGTAAGTTTTGTTCATCCCAAGGTCATGTGATGACCAATTGCAATGTTTATCAAACCTATGATTTAAGAATTAAAAGATGTAATGAAATGAGTCTATGCAGTAATTGTTCAAGTACTAAACATACTGCAGATCAGTGTCCTGGACTTGAGGAGCAACTTTCTTTCAGTTGCCAAGTTTGTAATAAAAGAAGTCATATTACAGCTCTTTGTAAGCAAAGGAAAAGTTCCACCCTCACAAATGTATGTCTTAGCTTTAGTCAAAGCACCAACAATTTATATTTGTTGCAATCAATTACTATTAGGGTTGGTAGAGGTAAAGTTTCAGCTTCAGTTCGATGCCTAGTCGACTGTGGCTCACAGAGGTCCTACCTTTCTAAAAGAGTGTTGGATAAACTCAATATATCTGTAGAGAATCATCAAAGCACTCAATACGATATAAAAACCTATTTAGGTATTACCACCCGCAGTTTGAAAGAGACTGTTCTTGATGTATATATGGACCAGTCTTGTTTCACCCTTCCTCTCTTGGTTGATGAGGATCTTCAATTAAGTTATGAGATTAAGTTCGTAGATCAGGCTCTAATTAATTTAAGAAATAAATCTTACAAATTGGCTGATTCTGGTCATAAAGAGTCTAATAACTCATTTTTTGATTTGGATGCCTTAATTGGCAATTGATTTAATAGAGTATTTCCCTCAACTAGAATTGATTAAATGTATGAGTGAATCTGCTTTTAAGTTAAGAGATGGTTCTATTATTCCATTTGGAAATATTACTAATTTTATATACAATAATCAAATAAGAGTTTCAAATCCATCATCAATTGTTCAAAATCATAATCATATTCAAAATCAAAATCTAAATCAAAATCAATTGCATGTTAACCATACTTTGGTTAATGCAGTCTTAAACCCTGTACATTCTTATTTTAATCCTTTAAGCCACATACTAAGTAATTCTGAGGTAGAGCAAGGATTAGAAAACATGTTCAAATTGGTTAGAGTCCTTAGGTATAGAAGGTATGAATAATAATAAATCTGGAAGATTGATTTTGAAAACAGATTGAAAAATTCAAAGGTGGTATAGAGTTCAAAGACGGAAAATATCATATAGATCTTCCATGGATTGAAGATAAACTTCCTTTGTTGCCATCAAACTATAACATTGCTCTTGCAGTGCTTAATAGAGTTCATAAAATTTTGGAAAGTAAAGATTTAGTTAAAGCCTATGATGATGTCTTTTAGCAACAATTAGCTGATGGTATTATTGAAGAGTTCAGTGTATCTCCCTCTGAGGTATAAAAATTATATTTGGGTTCCTCACAGACCTGTTATCAAAACTGATGAACAAGTATCAACAAAGTTCAGGCCTGTGTTTAACTGTTCTCTTAAAACTAATTCTTTACCATCTCTAAATGAGGCAGCCTATACTGGACCAGATCTTATGTCCTCCTTGTTGGGTCATTTATTCCGGTTCAGATCAAATCAGTTTGTCATGTTAGCGGACATTAAACAAGCCTTCCTTCAGATTAAGTTAAAATCTATCGAAAACCGCAATCGCTTTTGCTTTTTTTGGAAAAGTAATGGTCAATTAAAGGCTTATCGATACTCAACCATTGTTTTGGTTTCACATCCTCACCTTTCATCCTCAATTATATCATTAAGCATTCATGCTCAGTCTTATGAGGATGATGCATGTACTCGGATTCTATTAAATAATTTTTTGTTGATAATTTAATTATTAGTGGCAATGATCTACAACATTTAAAAGAACTTTATTATGAATGCAACAAAAGAATGGAAGATGGTGGATTCCATCTTAGAAGTTGGGACTCTAATAATGATCAATTAAGAACTGTTATGGAAGAAGAGGGTAGAATAGTTACAACATCAGAATCAGAAGATAAGGTTTTGGATATCTTTTATAATCCTCTTACAGATAGTTGAAAACTAGCAAAATTTTCAATAAATGCTGATGCAAATACCAAAAGATTGTTGTTATCTGCTGTGTCCAAGGTTTTGATCCTTAAATATCTTTTTACCCGTAACTTTAAGAGGTCGGTTATTAATTAGGAAATTATGGCAATTAGGTCTCGATTGGGATGAAAAGGTCCCTGCTGATGTTTTAGTTTCCTGGTCTTCACTCTGTTCAGATTTAAATAAATTACATAATATTGAAATTGAAAAGTGTGCTTTCTCACCTTCTCCCTCAAACTCTTTATTCGTATTTTGTGATGCTTCTTCATCTTGTTATGGTTTTGTCGTTTATAGTATAGGTCAAGGTTCTAATTTAATATTCTCAAAGGCCAAGGTGGCCCCTCTCAAATCTAGGGTTTTGACCTCTTTAGAGTTGTTGTCTGTGTTCTTATTTTTCAAGTGTATCAAATCAATATTATCAGAATTTTCTAATGTTCAGTTCAAAAACATAAAGGTGTTTGTAGATGCTCAAATTGTCCTTTCATGGCTCCTATCCGGAAGAGCAAAAAATAAAAATGTTTTTGTAAATAATAGGCTCAAAGAAATTTATCAAATCAAAAATCAAGTTGAGCTAGAGTACAATGTATCCATTTCTTATGCTTACATCAATACTTCTGAAAACCCAGCGGATCTTATTACCAGAGGTTTCTACTTTTCTTTCAAAATTGCCATTATGGCTAAAGGGTCCTTCTTGGATTCTTTAGATCAATCTCAATGGCCTATTAGTAAACTTAAATGTTTGTTCTGAGGCCAATAAGGAAAAGACTTTGCAATGTCACACATCGTTTCGTGCTACTCAGGTCTTTTATTCAATTTAAAGATTACTCAGTGATCATAGCTTTAAAAGTAACTTCAAAAATATCAAAGTTTCATTAAGAGGATAGTAAAAGGTTGGATGAAGATGTGATCAGAAAGCCCAACCTATTTGGATTGAAGATAGATAATGCAGCAGCCTGTTTTTCTAAGGAGATATTATTTCTCCAAAATCCTAAAAAGGATGAAATTCCACCGCTGGTCAATCAACTTAACTTATTCATAGATGATAAAGGCCTAATCCGATCCAAAGGTAGAATTGGCCCAAGACACTTTATATAATGATGATGTGATAAATCCAATTCTTCTTGGCAAGGATCATCATCTCACTAAATTAATAATAAGAGACTTTCATTCAAGATGTCAACACTTGGGTGTTCAAACCACTATCAATTTCATCAGAGCTCATGGTTTCTGGATTACCAAGGCCAGGCAGGCTGTAAAAAATGTTTTGTCAGACTGTATAGTATGTAAAAAATTTAACAGTATACCCTTTAAATATCCAAAAATGACTAATCTTCCTCATCATAAAGTTAATTTTGTGCGTCCTTTTGAGCATACTGGCGTGGACTTTACAGGGCATCTCGTTGTAAAGATTAATGATAAGGAATTTCAAAAAATGTATCTGTTAATTTTCACCTGCCTTAATATCAGAGCTATTCATGTTGATGTCCTTCCAGATATGTCCACTGAATCCTTTTTACTTTCATTCCAACGTTTCACAAATATATATGGCATACCATCCAATTTGTACTCAGATAATGCCAGGAATTTCAAACAAGGTGGAAATATACTGTTAGAATCTTTGTCTTCAAATATGTTCTCCGAACATATGCGTATCAATAACATCAAACATTACAAGATTCCAGTCTATTCCAGTTGGGTGGAATCAGTTTGAGAGAATGATACGAACAGTTAAGGGATGTCTTTATAAAACTATAGGTAAAGCAACCTTAACTTACTTTCAACTGTTAACAAGTATTTCAAATATCACCAATGTTATCAATTCAAGACCTTTAACCTATAGATCATCAGATAATGATTTGGAAATTATTGCTCCAAATTCCTTTTTGAAGCCTTATGGCAATTCAAACCTCATATTCAATGAAGTTTCCACCCCCATATGGAAAAAACTTCCTCCCTCACAACAAGACTTAGCCATAACTCTAACTGCTCAAGGAAGAGTTTTGGAGACTTTCAGGGAATTATGGTATGAGTCTTATCTATTAAATTTGCGCCAGACAAGTAGAAATCTCTATCAGTCAGAGTGGACCAACAGAATAAAGGTTGGAGATATAGTTCTGATTCACACACCTAACAAACCTAGACCCTTCTGGCTTTTGGGTAGAGTTCTGGAAGTCATTGTTGGTGATGACGATAAGATCAGGAGTGTGTTATTAAAAAGGGGAGATGGACAAACCTGTCACTATTCTATTTGTCATCTCTACCCATTGGAGTTATCTATTACCAGGGTTGGGGATTTTTTGGATTTTTTGAGGCAAGCAGTGATCTCTCCAATTCAGATGGTCAAAACAATGAAAATACAGATCAAGTTGATCCCTCAAATTCAAATTCAGTTATTCAAAGTAATAGTGATACTGCTATTGTAGATGTACAACCTTCAACTTCAGGTATAAATTCACCTCAACTTGACTCTCAACAGAATCAAATTGCTCCGCTCAATTCAGTCAAAGAAAGACCTCTTAGACAGGCTGCTGTCAAGTGTCAAGAATTCCTTCGCAGGAATTTATCTGATTTGTAAAAAACTTTAATTCTTTTAATTGCAATGGTTTTCATTGCAACTCTTCAGTGGGAGGATATAAAAACTATTATATACTTTCACATATATATCTTCTATTTTGCTCATTTTAGTATTTTATTTTAGGATATAGTATTTTATTTTAGGATATAGAAACTATTAGCTATATTCAGTATATTAGTTTTAGTGGAATTTATATTTTTGTCCCCTTCAATATAATTAACCAGAAATTTCACTAAAAAATAACAACTGCGGAATCACTTCTAATTCAAAAGCGGTACTATTTAGTCGTGTTTTTGTAATCAAATTTATAATCAAAATGTAAAAGGGTATAGAGGTAAATTTCTTCATTTCTTTTCAAATATTTTCACTATCAACCTATCTCTATTCTCTTTACCTTCTCACCAATCAAATTTACCCTAACTAAGATTTTAAGTGATAGATTACTAAAACCATAAGGCAGAGTTATCTATGGACTATCAAGATCTTATTCAAAGAGCAAAAAAAAATCTTTGAAAACAACAAATTCAGGTAAGGCTAATGTAGATTCACAATTGTACTTATATATCACTTTTTTAAAACCTTATACTAATCCAGTTTTAGCACGAATTTCGGGCATAATCGACCGATTGTTTAAAAAAAATTTGATCAGCTGTTCTAATGGAGCACGTGGTTTTGGAATAAAAAAAAATAAAAAAAAATAACAAATGGTTTTTATTACAAAAATTGATCAACTATTGTGATGGAGTTTTATCGAATTTGGAGAATTAGATTAAAGAATTTCATGAATGGGGAAACATTCATCAAATCAACGAGCTACTACGCCGCAATCTTATTTGTTTACAGGTCTAGTTACCCCTGGGAAAAAAAATCTCATTTCACCCCTAGAACATCTATTTATGTATCATAGAGTCTACCTGAGAATTTTTTTTTTTTTGATCCGACCTCCCGTTCCGTGTAGCCGTTAAGTAACTTGTCATATATATATATATATATATATTATATAATATATATATATAATATTATATATATATTATATATATATATATATATATATATTAATATATATAATATATATATATATATATATATATTTATATAATATATATATATATATTATATATATATATATATATATATATATAAACATTTTTTTAAACTGATATTAGCGATATTTGTTTGACGAAGTATTCGAGGGGCAATTTGAATATTATTAAATATGATTATCAAATATCGATATTTTATATGTCGGCATCACTAAAGGGTTTTCGATTTTGCACTTTGCTTAACAAAATTTAGGAAAATTGCTAAAAAAGTCGTTTCGGTTTCATGTCAATTTTAGCACAAATTAGTAAAATGCATAACGAAAACGTTAGTAATTTTCCTAAATTCTTTAGGTTGCCTCTTTCCCGTGCTTACCGATTTTAGGAAAATGCTAACGAAAAAAATGTAAACAAATAGATTTGCGGACGTAGTAAATTCGTTTGATTTGATGAATTTTATCAATTCATGAAAGTTAGCTTAAAATCTAATGTTCTTCCTAATCGATAAAACCCATCACAATAGTTGATCAATTATTTGTAATAAAAACCATTTGTTATTTTGGTAAACGTTTACATTCTGCTCGATATCGATTATATCGATAAATACCGATATCTATCGATATCAATTCCATATATATATATAATATATATATATAATATATATATATATATATATATATATATATATATATAATATATATAATAATATAGTATTATATATATATATATATATAATAATATATATATATAATATATATATATATATATATAAAATAAAAATATTGTTAATAATTATAGTAATATGATTAGAAAAGCCTATTTAGAGGACCTTTTGATTTTGGTTACTTGTCGTTTAAAATAAAATTAGACTTCTATAAATTTGTTTTGTTTTTTTAACTAAAGAATACCCCCAAGTGTATACCGCACCGATGGCAGGAGTCGGGGTCTCTCGCCTTCCGGGAACTACGGGTAGGGTAGGACTAATTTCCCCCCCTCCGGGGAAGGGCTCCCGGAACCCCGGCTCTTTGGTATTTGGGTGTTCGCGGGGGTTCTCCGCCCCTCCCCTACGGGGTATGGAAAACGTCCCCCCCTGTGTTCCCCGTCGGCTCGAGCCCCCTAAATTGCCGTGTAATACCTTTACAAATAATATATATATATATACTATGTCCCAGCACCCCCCCCCCAAAAAAAATAGCCAATTTTTGTTTAATTTTTTTTTTTTTTTTTACATTTTCCAAACTAAAATTTTACAAGGATTCCAACAAATGTATAATCGTATAATATATATATATTATATATTATATATATATATATATATATATATATATATATTATTATATAATATATATATATATAATATATATACTATAATATATATATATATATATATTATATATATTATATTATTAATATATATATATATATATACTATATATTATGTATATATTATTATATTTATAAAATACGTACTATTTTAAGGTAGTTTATAAGATAGTCAATTACTTGGGCCTTGTTTGAATAAAATTTTTTCATTAGAACATAAATTTTTTTAGCTAGTTCGCTTAAAAATTGTTTACAAAATGCTGTTAAGTGCTTTGTCATTACAAATATTTATACAATCACCACATAATTTAATATTTAAAAGTCACTAAATAAATGTTTAAATTTAAGTTTGAACACCAATAAAACAACGTGTTAGTTCTACGACTATAGTTTGTAAAATGGTCGACTGCTTTGTTTACAAGTCTTGATATTTAACATAATCGTATTCGTTCGATTAATTATATCGATAAATTTTCTTGAATACTTAAAAATATCGACTGCGGCCAGAATATAAACCATGTCCGTTATTTTTTTAATTTTTGTTTATTCCAAAACCACGTGCTTCATTAGAACAGCTGATCAAAATTTTTGTAAACAATCGGTCGATTATGCCAGAAATTCGTGCTAAAACTGGATTAGCATTTCTTATCAAGCGTTAGCACAAATGCAAAAACGAAAACGGCTTTAAATTGCCGCAAGAGGATCGATATATATTGATATTTTTTTCGATAGTATCGAAAAAATATCGATGATATTTTTTCAACCGATATATTGATATTTTATTCTCAGTATCGAATCAACGATATTATTTTTTACTTCTAGAAATTTTTAGCAGTTTTCTTTTTTCCTAAAATAAAGCCGTTTTCGTATTTGTGCTAACGCGCTGGATAAGAAATGCTAATCCAGTTTTAGCACGAATTTTGGGCATAATCGACCGATTGTTTACAAAAATTTTGATCAGCTGTTCTAATGGAGCACGTCCATGGTTTTGGAAAAACAAAAAAGTAAAAAAAAAAATAACAAATGGTTTTTATTACAAATAATTGATCAACTATTGTGATGGAGTTTATCGATTTGGAAGAAATTAGATTTAAAGCTAATTTCATTCATCAAATCAACGAACTACTACGCCGCAATCTTATTTGTTTACATTTTTTCGTTAGCATTTTCCTAAAATTCGGTAAGCACGGGAAAGAGCAACCTAGCAAAATTTAGGAAATTACTAACATTTCGTTAGCATTTTACTAAATTTGTGCTAAAATTGACATAAACGAACGACTTTTTAGCATTTTCCTAAATTTCGTTAGCAAAAGTGCAAAATCGAAAACGCCTTAACATTTCAGGAAAATATGTGTATTTTTCAGGCGCGCTTGGATGATGGGACATTTGGTCTGACTCAGGAGGAGGAGGAGGGGGCAGGAGGTCAGATGATCATACAAGAGAAGAAGTAGAGGCCTATAGGGGAAAAACAATTTTCATGAAATATACATATATTGCGTATTGTTATTTTTCAAAAAATTTGGAGATTGAAATTTTCATAAAGATTATAAAAACATATTTTTTTGCTTTTCTTCTCTAATAGTACAGAACATACTAGTTTTGATGTTGATGTTAAATCTTTAATTAAAATTTAATTGAATCTGAAATTAGAAATGTTTAAGTTTATATGTGAATATTTTCTACTTTACTCGAAGATTTATTCCCTTTGTAAAATCATCACCACTGCTAATTCAGGGTCATAATTAGTGTTTACTTTAAAAAGAATATATATATATATATATATATATATATATATATATATTATATATATATATATATATATATATAATATATATAATATATATATAATATATATATATATATTGTGGCGTCTGGTGGAAGGGGCTGAGACCACCACCGAAGAGTCCAAAGCAGCCCCCCGGGACGAAACGCCAATTCATCGCGACAACGGCTCACTCTCTTCTACATCATCTAGTCCTGCAGCTAATGAAGTCGGTTCTCTTCAACAGCGACCATAACCCCTTCATATTGGTGACCACCGGAGTGACTAGTGCCACTGGAGTGGCACAACGAACACCAGCCAGCATCCCATCTTCTCTCAAAGTTGTTCGCCGTGGTAAGACATTTCGTTGTAGAGTTTGTTTTACCACATCGTTCAACGCGGCATTACATCAATTCAAGTTTCTTCTGCTGGGCGCTGCTCTTTCGGTCATCCTGTAACGCCTGTACTGTGCTTCTCACTGCATAAGAGTACAGAGTGGTCGAAGCCTTCTCAGTGTCTTTAATGTGTGCACCACCTGGCTCTCATCCTGACAGCTGACAAACGTTCCTTCCAGGTGCGGCAGAGCGGAGGTGTGCTCGCGGCATTCACTGTGGGGAGTTCTTGCGGGTACTGGTGGGAGGGGGCTGCGACCACCACCGAAGAGTCCAAAGCAGCCCCCCGGGATGAAACCCAATTCATCGCGACAGCGCTCACTCTCTTCAACATCATCTAGTCTTCAGCTAATGAAGGTGGTTCTTCAACAGCGACCATAACCCCTTCATAATATATATATATATCATTATATATATATATATATATATATATATAGTAATATATATATAATATAATAATATATATAATATATATATAATTATACTATATATATATATTATATATAAATAAAATATTATATACTATATTATATATATTACAAAGGTGGGCACCGTTAAAAAAAAATTAACGCCGTTAATCACTTAACCAAAAAAACTTAACGGTTGTTAACCATTAAAGCGTTATCGGTAAAGAAATGTAACGGAAGTAACAGTTAATCGTTAACCGTCTTCAAAATATGTAGAAATAGTAATTAATAATTTGTTAAATTTCTTTTAGTTTGATTGAAAAGTAATCATATTATTTTAATAAAAAATTCTATATTATATATATATATATATATATATATATATATATATAATATATATATATAATATATATATATATAAAGATATATTATAAATAAATATAATATATAGTAATATTATATATTATATATATATAGTGTAAAGTACAATTTGAAACCACTAAGAAATAAACAGGGGAATTAAAATTTCTTTAAAAAAATTATGAAGTTTACGTTTCGAGACCTTAACGCAGTCTCCTCCTCAGAACTAACAATGAAAATAAATTTCGGTTAAGGTCCGAAAACGTTAAACTTTCATAATTTTTTTAAAAGAAAATTTTAATTCCGGTTTATTTTCTTAGTTGGTTTCAAAATTGTTACTATTAATGAAGATATGTTTACACAACTGATACTAAATTTCATTTTTATATATATTATATATATATATAATAATATATATATATAATATAATTAATATATATATATATATATATATATATATAATAATAATATAATATATATATATATATATATATAGTTGATGCAGGGTAACATCGCACATTATTTAAAATATTCGCATCGCGCTTTTATGCCCTGCGGATGTTGCCGCGGATTTTATATGATCAGTTTATCAAAGAATTTTATAATAAAATACTTAAGATGAATCTGAAAATGAAAGTGAAATGAGTTAAAGGCAATTCAAAAACGGGCTGATATTCCATATCTTAATTTTATCAAAGACATTCCAACTCGCTGGAATATACTTCATATGATGGAAAGAATGGTAATGCTCAAAGAACCTCTTGCTTTTTACGCCAGTTCGTATTCCCAAAGTTAACATTCTTAATAATGTGGAAAATGACATCATATCACCCTGCATTAAGCTATTGAAAGCCATCTTGAAGAGAAATTTACCAAAAAAATCAGCCCCTCTACAGCTTCTGTCTCCGATGTAATACTATTAATCTCAACGCTAGGAAGCATTCTGAACCATCTTCGAAGAAAATGATGCGGTTTAAAAGAATGAACATGCAATTAAAACTAAAGCTAGAAAGACGGCTTTGGTTCTGTGGAAGATTACAGACCTTCATACTATTGCAATTTACTTAGATCCCCGTATAAAGGGCAAGTTTTTTCTGTAACACAATATTAGAACAAGTTAATCGTCACTTTGTGTTGCAGTTGATAGATGGAGGCTTGGGAAAGAGGTTGGTTGGGGTGCATTTAAGTTTGGTCCCCATCCCACACCCCTGGTAACACGATTATCTAATAGATATATATATTATATATAAATAATATATATAATATATATATATATATATATATATAATTATATATATAATATATATATATATTAGGATTTAGAAAAAAAATAGATTATTTGAAACATTCCCGCTGATCCTTAAACTGAAAACATCCGCTCGCGGATGCGCAGAAAAACATCTGCTGCATAATAATATATTATATAATATATTATATATATAATTTATAATATATATATAATATATATATATAGATTAATATATATATATATATATAATATATATAAAATATATATATATATATATATATATATTTATAAATTGCAACGCTATTATGGCCTATTATTGAGAGAGGGTGTATTAAATTTTTGCTCTCCAATTTTACTAATATAATTTGTGTATTTGAAAGTGAATTTAGTAAACAAATTAGTGTTGTGTATCTAACTACACTAATATAACAATTGTTATATTAATTTTGTGATAATTTAAATTTGATAGTATTGGACTCAGTGTTTGATAGGTTAACCCTAGGCTAGAATAGTTAAGAGATTTCCTGTATACTGTGTGTTTGCAGGTATATTTGAATTATTTATTAAATAGTTTTTCTGTATTTAACTACAGTCTTTAACAATTGTTATATTAATTTTTTGATAATTTTAAATTAAATTAAGTTTACCAGAGCCATAGCCTAAGTTAGGCCTACCTTATAATTTTTATATATCCCTGGCCTAGGCTAAGCAGATAATAAGCTTTGTTAAAAATTTTAACTTGTTCTAAAGATATTAGTTTATTTTTTTAGGCTTTGGTGATAGTTAAACTGTAGTTGGTAAAATAATAGTTAAGGTTAGTAAGCTAATAATAAATAAAGTATTGTTGCTCTGTTGATATCTTGGGACTGTAAGAGTGTGGAAAATGTGGAATAGCTGCCCTACTTGTTTCTGAATGCAGAGAATGTTTGTTAAGAAGGAGATGCCAAGACTGAGTGAAATATGAATGGATTGAAAGAAGAAGTATTTGAGTTGAGAAAGAGGAATGTTAGAAAAAGTTAGTCAGGTGCTGAGCGAGGAGGGAAGCGGGATATAGGGGTAGACAGGAATAGTGATTCACCTAGGCAGGAAGATGAGGGGGAAAAGGATAAAGTAGTTGAAAATAGGTCTGCAGATGAATATAGAGTTATAGGAATTAGAAATAATAGTTTAAAGATGAGGATCTCGAAAGT
>JABUQX010127517.1:0-25580 GCA_015478945.1 Trachelipus rathkii | reverse complement strand
AATTCTGATTGCAGAAGACGATAAAACTTAAGTTTATTAAATTTTAAAATAAAAATTTAACTTCTAAAAATTACACTTTTTTTTCTAAATTTTTTATATATAAAATTATATATGTACTTTTTTAAATCGATTTTTTTCCTAAAATTTTCAAACATTTGAAATTACTTTGTAAATCTTAAAAATTGAGTTTATTAACGGTATTTTCAGCATTCTAAAAAATAAATAATGAAATCAAATGAAATGCAATTTCAAAAATAAGCAGCTAAAGGGAATTTATTAATAGTTTCAGGTTTCTTAAATAGACGTATTATATTAATAATGAATATTTCAATATTTTGATTTTAATGGGAGGATTCTTGTTTTATCTATAGCAAACCTGTTTTATAATTAAAAAAAATTTTGAACTTCTATAAAAATTTACTTTTTTTATAATTTTCACATTACAAATATTGAACTCTTTTAAAAGTACGATTTTGTCCTAAATTTCAACATTTTGAAAATTTATATTGGTTAGGATAAAATTGAGTTTTTACGGTAATTTCTTGCATATTATGAAAAATTATATAATAATGTGTTTCAATTGAATGCAATTTCTAAATTAGATGGCATGTCAATATTAAATTAATTAGTTTTATCATATTTATATATGATTTAAATACAGTTTTTTAAATAAAAAATTTCATATTTGGTTTTATATATTAACTCATATTAAAATATTTATCATAAGTTGCATGAAAAAACTGAGTTTTACATAAAAATAGAAATTTATAACTCACTTCCCAAAATTACATACTTTATATTTCCACTAAATTTCTATCATTAACAAAATTTAGAACTCTTAAATAAGTACGTTTTTATTCCCTAATTTCATACATTTGACTATTAATTGTGTTTATCTAATATTGATAAAATAAATTTCTTTTGAAAGCTTATAGAAAAATAATGTGGAATTGTTCAATAATAAACTCTGCTTCGACTATTTATGGAATTATTTCGTAGTTTTATAGATTTAATTTAAATTGACGTAATTTAATGAAATTTCAGTAACTTGTTTTTAATATAAATTATTCTATAATATTTCACCAATAATAATTATTTTGAAATAAATAGTATTCATTAAAAAGTTTTTTTAAACTTCTAAAATTTTATTAGAACTTGTTCTTTAAAATTTCTCATTACTTATTATTGGAACACTTAAATATTAAGATTTAGCATGTCCTCATACCTTACTTATATCAATAATTATAATTCTTAATTTTATTAGTAAAATATTAAATTTAAAAAATTGAGTTTTTTTTAAACCGGCATTTATTCATATATTATATAGAATAAAATATATTTATAGTGTTTCATTAGATAATGTACAATTTCAGGTAATAAGCAAAAAGTGAATTTAATTAATTAATGTTTTTGGTGTCTTTACAATTTAGAACGTTTTTTTAATTATGATAAATTTCATATTTGTTTTATTTATAATGCCATAGTATTCTAAATATCAGTAAAGGCCTCACTACTGTTTTAAATATTATGAAAGATATTTTAGCATGTCTCATACCTTACTTATATTATTTAAATTCTGTAAGTTTTTGTGGCTTAAATTTTTACACTATAAAAATTTGAAATTCTCCATAAAATTTAAGGGTCAATTTTTCCTCATATAAATTTTTACATACATATGAATTTTCAATTACATTTTAAGTTAAATCATAAAATAAATTGAGCTTCAAACGGTATTTATTTGTATTTTTTTAAAGTAAAAAAAATAATGTTGATTAAAATAATAATAAAAAAACGCTTTATATTATAAAAAAAAATAATCAAAATTTTATTAATAGGTTTTACATGAAGTTTTAAAATTTTTTATAACGAGATTTTTATTTAAAAAGGTATATTTAAAGGGTTTTACAAGATTTTATATACCCATAACATTGAGTCTACACACATTTTTTGTTTTAACCTGTTTTAATAAAAAATTTTAAACTCTCCAAAATTCGTAGTAATTAATTATCTATTAAATTTTCATCAAATTATTAAATCTATGGTATAATACTGGTTAACTAGTATTTTTTTCCTAATTATTAGTTCTATGAACACGAAATGTTTATTTTATCAGTCTTTGGTAAAATAATGTGCTGTCTAATCAGGTAGTTTTCAGCATTTTATGAAAAAATTATGTGGTTATCTCATGAAATGCCAATTTAAAAAGCACGAAAGTGAAATTATTATTAAATAGTTTTAGGTGTCTTATAAATTGACTTGTACTAAATTGAAATTCAAATTTGAGATTTTTAATATATATACCTACAGTTTTGGAATATAGTTGTGAAAAACTACTTAGTTTATTAAATATAAAAAATTTATACTTCTAAAATTATCACTGTACGCTTTTATTTATTACAATATACATTATTAAGTTTCACATACAAGTATAACATTTAGAAACTCTTTATAACTAGTACGAATTTTCACTATAAAATTTATCAACATTTATGTAATATTTTAGTGTAAAATATCTGAAAATTGAGTATAGTATTTTTAACGTATTTATTCAGCACTTATATATATATAGTATAATATGATAAATAAATAAATGTGTTCAAATATTAGAAATGCAATTCAAAATATGACAGAAAAGTGAATATTTATATTATATATAAGTTTGGTGTGACTAAAAAAAATTTACACGTTTTTTAAAGAAATTTCCATATTTGTTTTTATATATAACAATAAATATTTTCTTAGTTGATTGAAAACTCATAAAACGAATTATCACTAAAAAATTTTACACCTTTATGTAGTGATAAAGCGCTTTTTATGAGCTCACTTTAAATTTCATCATCAATTTAAAAAATATCAATCATAAAAAAGCTTATTCAAAAGTTACGCCAACTTTATAATTTTTACCATCAAAAACTTTTCTAATTACTTGTCACAATTATTATACTGTAGGTAATATACTTAAAATTGACGAATATATTTAAATAAAACAATACCTAACACTTCTTTATAATTTGCTGCTAATTTTTTGAGAGACTAACATAATAATTAGAAATATTTGTTTCTACCAATTGAAATTAAAATTTTAAGATCCTTACGAACTTATATATGTCAATTTGTTATAAAAAAGTTAATTGAAGAATGGAATTTTAATGCATTGTTTATTATATGGAGTGATATTTTCTCTAATTGAGCGTTTCTATAACCATTTATGGCTAATACAAAAACATACAATTAATAGATGCTTTCAAATTTAAATTCAATTAAATTGAAATGATATTATAAGCATGTTTATCAAAATAAAATGATCTTTAAAAGAAAATATTTTCATCTATTCTGTATTTTTCCACTTATCATAAATACATGTCTAACTCCATTTTTTTATTCTCTTCAAATTTTTCATAGCTACTACACCGGTTGGACAAAAAATGATTTTATAGAAAACAACTATTAAAAGTAACGGGTGTTTTCATTCAATAGCTGCTAACATTAAGAATATATATTGAGCAATTTCTTAATATAGAGTTTTTAACGGTATTTTCAGCATACGAAAAAATCAGCCTTGAGTATTCCTATGAATGAATTTTATAGGAGGAGGAGACAAGTCAGATTTAAGTAAACTATAGTTTTTAATTTCTAAAAAAAAAGGTTTATTAATGAACTTAATTTATCAAATATTTTAGTTTTTATATAATGTATCACTAATATATATATATAAAATTTTTGTCATGATATAGTCGTCAACCTCTGATATTTAATATTAAAAAAATTTAACATTCACTTTACAAATACGTATCGCTCACTGCTTTAATTCAGGAAATATTTACCCTATCTAAACGGAACACATTTGAGAACTTAGTATATATTCATATATATAATGAAATAATATATGCGTATTTTTTCCTATATTTAGCATGTCGTCACTATATTTTAGAAATTATTTTAGTAAAATATCTTAAAATTGAGATTTTATATGTATTTTCATCATTCGAAAGCACACAATCTAAGCGTATCAAACAAAGCATTTCTTTCATTTGAACTTTTTCCAAGAAATCTTTATTCACTCAAAAAAGCAGTAAAAAGTGAATTTATTATAGTTTTATAGGTGTCTTTAATTGACGTTATTTTATTTAGAATTGTCAATATTAAGTTTTTATTAAATATATTTGCCATTATAAGATTTTTGATGCTAAATAATAACCGTGTTTTAACAATAAACATTTTAAAACATATGTAAAAATTATCATAGTTTTGAGCCTATACCTATTATAAATATTATCACATATATAATAAATTCAGAATTATTTAAATAGCTAATATTGATTTGTTTCCGAAATATTATTTTAAAATTTGAAATTATTCATGGTAAGTATGCCTCCAAATTTAAATCCAATTTTAATAAGAAAAATACATTTCAAGTCATTTGAAAAGAGAAAATCGGCTTCTGGTTAGAAATGAATTTGGCTTTATTGATTTTGAAGCCTTCTCCAATATTCTTTGCTTACCTTAAAATTGAAAATATTATTTTTAAATGAATTTTGAATATTTAAAACTTTTAAATACATCAAATATTTAATATATAGTTATGGAAAATATAACTGCAATTGGAATAAAAAATTGGGTACACTTCATAAACATTCATGGATTTGCGTACACATTTGTATTTAATACATACAAAATATATATACATTAGAGAACACATTACATATCATTGGTGTACATTATTTTCTTAAAATTCATTCATTTATTATACAATTCAATAATATTGTAATACTTAACACTAAAAAATTGAGTTTTTTAAAACTACCCGTGACTACATTTATTATACTAAGCTATTATTGTATAAAAAAAAAATAATTATTGTTTCATTGAAATGCAAATTCAAAAGCGAAAAACGCGAATTTATTAATAGTTTTTAATAGTATGATGTCTTAAATTGAGCGTTTTTTTTTAAAAATAATAGAATATTTAATATTTGTTTTTTATATACAAATAATTTCAATTAGCTATTTTGAAACTGTTTTTAAAATTAATAAATTTTTATAACTTACTAAAATATAACACACTTTTCCTTAAATATATTTTTTCCTCAATTATACAAATTTAGAACTCTTTAAAGTATATAATATAACTAGATTTTTCTAACATTTTGAGTAATTTGTGAGAAGTTTTTGAGTAATTTTGAATATTCAGGTATTTTAAGTAATTTTTGAGAAACTTGAAAGAGATTTTGTTTCATTGAATATGCAATTTTAAAAAGTACAGAAAAGTCAGAGAATATTATATTAATAGTTTTTAGGTGTCTTATATTGACATTAAATCCGTCAGCTTTTTTAACCAAATTTTCAATTTTTGTTATAATTTTACGCTTCAAGCTCTATCAAAATTTAATCCAATTATGGAATTGAATCAAAATAAGTCTACTTTTAAAAATAAAATTTATAAACTTTACTAAAATATATACGTATATACACTCATATTTTGCTTTTAAAATTTTCACATTACAAAATTTAGAACTATCCTTAAAAGTACGATTTTTCAAAAAATTTTTTAAACATTTGAAATTATTTATTGCGTAAATCTAAAATTGAGTATTTATAATAGTTAGTATTTTTTCAGCAATTTGATAAAATATAAAATAATTGATGTTTATTCATTGAGAAGTAATGTCAAGTTCAAAGTTATAGCAGAAAAAGTGAATATTAATAATATTAAGTATTTACAAGGTGTACTTAAAATTGACGTTTTTATCTTATAATTTTTAAATATGAAATTTATTATATATTTGGTTTTTTATATATATCATAAAAATATATTTCATTATTGTGAAAACCTGTATTTATAAATAACAAAATAATATTCTAAACTTCTAATAATTTAGAATTTAATTGTTTAAATTTATTCACATTAACAATAATTTATAAACTCTTAAATTAATGTTAATAATATTCCTAATTTCCAACTAATATTTAGAAATTATTTTAATGGTTAGAAACTGTCCTGCTTATTAGATAAGTTGTTTTTAACTGAGAGTATGAGTATTATATATTCAGCATTTGAAACATAATATTAGTGATTATTCATATGATAATAATGCTAAAATTTATCAAAAAGCAAGAAAAGCTTACAACTTTCCTGTTGTAGGTGTCTCTTAAAATTGAGAATCGATTTTTTATAAAATAAAAGTTCAATATTTGTTTTATTATTTTATATAAAAATATACCTATATATTTAAAATATTATATTTCATTAGTTGTGAAATTTACCTGTTTTTTTTATTTGTAGATTAAGACATAATAAAATATATATATGAACTTAAATAAGTTTACACGTTTTTCCTACCATTCATTTTCACACTCACACGCAATCATATTTTATGTTATACTTCTATAAACACACACATCCGCAATCGCGGATTTTGTACTTTTCTCTAGCAGGAGAGATCAGAGCGGAATACGATTATTGAAATTATTTGGTACATAATCTGAAAATTGAGTTTTTCACATAAAATGCAATTAAATGAGAATATAACTGTTTGTGTGTCGAGACCAACATTTGAAGTAAGGTAAAAAAAATTAAAGTATGTGATTCCATATATATATATGAACATATTTTAAATTCAAAAAAGCTAAGAAAAGGTACGTAATATATTTAAGAATTGAGCTTTTTTTGGATGGTACTTATAAATTTAGACTAGTTTTTTTTAAACGAAATTATCAAAGATGACATATTTTAATGGGTTTTTTATTATATAATAACTATATCACTATACTATATAAAATATTTCATTATATTTATTGTGAAAAATCACTATGTTTTATATAAAAAGAAATTATTAATCACCTCATTCTTAAAAATTACGTAGTTTATCTATCATTTATAGTTCTTAATATATTACTCTATTTACAAAAAAAATTTATGTTACAGTTAAAAAGTTAATAATCAAATTATTATATTCCTAATTCACAAGTACCATTTGAAAATTAAAATTTTGCGACATATAAACTAAACCACAATTATTATTCTTAAACTAAATTGCGAAACGTAGTCCGTGCTTTTTTATTCCTGACAATCCGCGGAATAAATGATACCTTCAATTATCCGGCACGCCTCATCTGCATCCGAGCTACCGCGGATATGTGGAGAGGCATAATATTCTAAGATTTGAAACAAACGAGATGAGCTGTTTCATCTGAAATGCAATTTCACAACGCTCATAATGAGTATGAAAGTGTGTAATATAATAGTTTTTTGGTGTAGCGTTGAAATATGAGACTGTTTTATTATGTAAATTAGAAATTGTATGACATATACTTTAGGTTTTTATATGCAAAGTTAGTATTCATTCGTTTGTGAAGTAAAGCTACCCTGTTTTATAATAAAAAATTTTATAAACTTCTAAAATTACGCTTTTACTTAAATTTTCACATTACAAATTACGAACTCTTAAAAGTACGATTTTTCCTCTATAAATTTCAACTTAATTGAAACTTATTTGGTAATCTGTAAAAATTGAGTTTTTAAACGGTATTTTATTCAGCATTTGAAAACATAAATTGTTTCATTGAAAATGCAATTTCAACAAGCAGAAAAGTGAATTTTATTAATAGTATTTCAGGTTCTTAAATGAACGGTGAGTTTAATGTGCTTATTGTACGCAGATATTTTGGTTTTTATTATATTATTGACATTAAAGATTTTTGCAGTTTTAATTTCTGAAAACTTGTTCTAATAAAAAATTTTTAAACTTATATACTTGTTACATTAGGAACATACTTTTGCTTAAATAATTTTCAACATCTAAATAATAAATTATAGAACTCGGTTAAAAGATAACGATTTTATCCTTATAATTTCAACATTTGGAAATTTATTTTGGTAAAATCTTTAAATTATGACTTTTATTATACGGCACTACTTTATTTACAGCATTTGAAAAAAATAATATGTGTTTCATTGAAAGCCAATTTCAAAAAGCAGAAAAGTGAATATATATTAATAGTATATTTTAGGTGTCTTAAAATTGAACGTTTTTTTAATGAATTCATTATAATTGATTTTTATATAATTCAATATTTCATTAGTTGTGAAAACCTAGTTTAATAAAAATACTTTAAACTTCTATAAGTTATTGAATTTGTTAGGCTTAAATTTTCTCATATTATAAATATTAGAAACACTTAAAAGTACGATTTTTTACCTAAATTTACACATTTGAAAATTATTTTAGGTAACCAAGTGAAAATTGAAGTATTTTAACGTATTTTCAGCATTTTGAAAAATAATGTTTCATAGTTAAAAATAAATATGCAATTTCAAAAACCAGAAAAGAACATATTAACACCTATGTTATATAGAGTTCAGTATTAAAAATTGCTGATTTTAAATATAAAGGAAATTTTAAAATAATTGTTTTTAAATTACTACTTCAAAATCATTACTTTTGAAACCGATGTTTTAAAAATCTATTTTTAAATGGGTAAATTAAAGATGAAATTACACTTACTACTTAAATTATTAGCTCCATTAGCTAATATACATTTAGATCTACATAAATATATTATCGAGATTATTTTCCTTATACAATTCAAATCACATTTGAAATTATTTTGGATAAATCTTAAAGATTAGGAGTTTTAACGGTATTTTCACTATTTGAAAAAATAATGTGTTTCATTGAAAATGCAATTTCAAAAATGTTGCTTTAAAATAAGTGTAATTTAATTAATAGTTTTAGGTGTCTTAAATTTAGATTATCTATTATAAAATTATATCAATATTTGTTTATAGATATATAATCAATATATAAATATTATCATTAGTTGTGAAAACCTGTTTAATAAAAAATTTTAACTTCATATAAACTGCTATATTATTCTTTTTACATTAAATTTATTACACCTATTAATACAATTTAAGAAATTATAGGAATGCCTATAATCGGGGCATTAATAATTTTCAACTCTAATTTGATAATTATATTGGTAAATCTTAAAAATTCGAGTTTTCTAGACGTTTCATACAGCATTTTGAAAAAATATTGTGTTTATTTATATGAAAAAAAATTTGTAAAAAGCAAAAAGGTCTGTTATAAGTTTCAGGTGTCTTAAAATTGACGTTTTTAAATTATAAATTTTACAAAATTATTTTATTTTTATAACAAAAATATTTCTATTAGTTGTTAAAACCTGTATTAAATATAAAAATAATTTTATATAACTTCATATATAATTACGCTTTTTGCTAAATTTTCACATACAATTTAAGAATTCTCATTATAAATATCAGTATTATTTCCTAAATTTCAAGCTTTTAGAAATAATTATTTGGTAAATTCTTAAAATTGAGTTTTTAACGGTATTTTCCAGCTAATTTGAAAAACACTATATATGATGTTTCATTATGAAATGCAATTATCTAACAAGCAGAAAAGCCGAATTATTAATTAGTTTTAGGTGTTTAAAATTGACGTTTTTTTTTTTTACCGAAATTTCAATATTTGTTTTATATCTAAAATATTATTATCATTAGTTGTGAAACCTGTTTAATAAAAAATTTATACTTCTAAATATATTACGTACTTTTTCTTAAATATACTTGAAATTTACAAATTTTAGAACTTTAAAATTACGATTTTTCCTAAATTTCAACTTTTAAAATTACTTATTTGGTAAATCTTAAAAATTGAGTTTTTATCGGGTAATTTTAAGCAATTTGAAAAAATAATGTGTGTTCATTGAAATGATGCAATTTCAAAAAGTCAGAAAAGCCAAATTTAATTAATAGTTATTTTTATATGTCTTAATTTGACAATGTGGTTCATTATGAGATTTATCAATAGAAAATTGTAACAGAATAACAATAATTGCGACGCTTGTTAAGAAAATTGATTTAATTATAAAAATATATTTATCTTATATAAATTACGCTTTTGCTCGTGATTAATTTTCACATTACGAGAATTTAGCAACTCCTTACAAAGTTAATGATTATATTTCCTAAATTTCAAGCACATTTGTATAATTATTTGTAATTCTTAAATTGAGTATTTAAAGGTATTTTCACAAAATTTATGAAAAAATAATGTGTTTATCATTGAAATGCAATTTCAAAAAGCAGAAAAGTGAATTTATTAATAGTTTTAGGTGTCTTAAATTGACGTTTTTTAATGAAATTTCAATATGTGTTTTTATATACCAAATATTTCATTAGTTGTGAAAACCTGTTTTAATAAAAAAATTTAACTTCTAAAATTACACTTTTTCTTAAATTTTCACATTACAAATTTAGAACCTCTTAAAAGTACGATTTTTCGCAAATTTCAACATTTGAAAATTATTTGGTAAATCTGAAAATTGATTTTTAAACGGTATTAGTTTCAGCACTTGAATAAAATAATGTGTTCATTGAATAGTATTATAATTAAAGCAGAAAAGCGAATTTATTATATAGTTTATAAATGAGAATAAATTGTACGTAGTTTTTTTTTTTGAACATTATCAATATTTGTTTTTAATAATACCAAATAATTATATCATTAGTTGTGTAAACCTAGTTTTAATAAAAAATTTTAACTTAACTAAAATTACGCTTTTGCTATAATTTTCACATTACAAAGTCAGGCCGGAGTCAAAGTATATATTTTTTAAGTTATAAATTTCAAATATTTGAATAAATTTAATTTGTGATAATTTTATAAATTGAGTTTTAACGGAGAGTTAATTTATTTCACGTCATATGAAAAAATAATATGTGTTTACATTGAAAATGTACTAATTCAAATAAGCTAGAAGAAGTGAATTTATTAATAGTTTCAAGGTTTCTTAAAATTGACGTTTTTTTATTAATGATATATTTTTACTAAATATTTTGATTTTTATTATACCAAATATTTCATTAGTTGTGAAATACCTGTTTTAATAAAAAAAAATTTATAACTCTAAATTAATTACTTTTTCCTAAATTTTTCACATTACAAAAATTTAGAACTCCTTAAAAGTAGATTTTTTCCTATTATAAATTATCAACATTTTGAAAAATTATTTTGTAAATGTAAATTTTTGGAGTTATTTAAACGGTATTTTCAGGTCAATTTGATAAAAATAATGTGTTTCAATGATATGCAATTTTGCCCTACAAATACGATGAATTACCGATAATAAGTTTCGTAAAAAATAAAAGACGTTATTTTTAAATGAAATGTTTCAATCTATTATTTAACAGACAAAATATTTCTATCAGTATTCAACAAAAATGATTTAAATAAATAAAATTATATACATATACTATATATTACGTCTTTATGCATTATTACTACTATAGATAAAATTTAGAAACTCTTTATAAGAAATACTTAACCTAAATATTTAACAATTTGATATATTATTTAGGGTTAAATAATATCATTAAATAATATGAGTTTTTAACGGTATATTCAGCATCTTGTAAAAAAAATAATGTTTTGAATGCAATGGAAGTTACAGATTTCAAGAAAACAAATTTTTAATCTTATATTTTTAGAGAGTGTCTTAAAATTGACGTTTTTTAATGAATAAATTAAATCAATAATTTGTTTTTATAATATACCTAAAATATTCATTACTTTTTGTAAATACTATCTGATCACATAATAAAAAAAAATTTAACTTCAAAATTACACTTTTTATTCTAAATTTTATTCACTTTATTACAAATTTAGAACCTCTTAAAAGTAACGATTTTTCCTTAAAAAATATAATCCAACATTTGAATTTAATTTATGGTAAAATATCTTTAAATAATTGAGTTTTTACTGGTAATTATTTATTCAGCTCTAGAAAGAAGAAATTTTTAGAGATATTGCAAATGCTAATATTTCAAAAGCAGATAAAAAAATTATTTATTTAAATTATAAGTTTAAGGTATCTTAAAATTGACGTTTTTTAATAAGGAAAATTTCTAATATTTGTTTATATATATCACATAATATTTCTAATATGTATTATGACCTGTTTTAATAATAAAAATATTTTACCTTCTTAATTGGTGCGCTTACTCTTAAATTTTCACATTAACACAGCATTTTATGATAAACTCGTGTTATTATTATCACCATCACAGAATGTTTTTTGATCCAATAAGAATTTTCGAGACAATTTATAGGAACAAGTTTAGTTCCTGTATGATAATAAGCTTATAAAATTTGTAGTCTTTAATATAACTCTTGGCTGTTGCAATTTTAAAGTCCACATATTTGAGTATCAAATACAACTTATATAGTGTTTTTATTATCTGAGTATATTGAATATTATTCATACGACAAATTTCTGATAATACGCTAAAAAAAACAAAGTTAACGAAATTTAATTGCATTTCCGCTAAATAATTAATTCTACATTTATGTTGTATATATTATTGTAAACGAAAGCTAGAATTAATATATCGATTATGCTTGTAAAATATAGAGTATGAAACACAACGATAAAGTTATTTTCATTAAGGTTTGTTGAAATTCAATCCTGTTTTAAATAAATAAGTTTTATAACTATTACTAAAAATTAAAGTTCTTGTTCTTTGAAATATAATTTTATTCCCTACAATTATAAAAGATTCGAATTCAATACACAAGTGATAACAGAAGTAATCTTTCGCTTATATATTTCGACTTGCATTAGAATAATACTTATTTTGGTAATACATCCTGAAAATTGAGTATTTATATAACTCTGGTATTATATTATTAGTTATTATTTCAGCAATTTGAAATTAAATTAATTAATAGTGATTATCAATGTAAATGCACTATATATTTCAAATATAGACTCTAAAAATAAGCGATATATTTATTATATATTATGTATTTATTTAATGAATTCATATAATAATTTATTTTAGATTTTTTTTTATATTTATTTATATAATGTAATATATTATTTATTATTAAATAAATGATTTATTATATATACTCTAAATAATTTGTTCATTAGTTGATGTAATCATATGTTATTAATATAAAATTTTTAATATCCTATTCTTAATAAATATATTTATAGTCTTATTATATATATATTTTACATTACATTTTGTTGCCGGACGTACTATTTATAATGTACATTGATTATTCATCTATAATTTCAATGGTTTATTAGAAAATATTTCTTGTTTTGAAATAACGATTTCCTATTCCTTTAATTCTTACTACCATTCTTCCTGACATTCAATTTTGAAATATAAGTTAGAAGAATAGTTCTCATTGGCTAAAAATTTTTATCTAATAAAGGAATGAATAGAAGTGAATATTTAATTTATATATAGCTTTTATATATCTGAATCCTTTTCTATGTTTAATAGCATAATTTTATTATTCAATTAATTTGACTTTATATTTATATATAATTAATAATTATATTTTCATACTTATTAAGAAACACTCTATATTTTTATAAAAATTTTAACTTCTATTATTATAATTCTCTTTGCTTATATATATTTATTCATCTTATTATCAATAATTATTATGAACTAACTCTTATATAAAATTAACTAATTTTCTTTCTTTGTTAATTTCAACATTATTGAAATTATATTTTGGTAATTCTTTAAAATTGAGTTTTAACTGGTATTTTATTCAAAGCATATTTATGATAAAAATAATTTATGGTTTCATTGTAAAGTTAGCAACTCATAGTAACATGTCAGAATTATTATTAATAGTTTTTATATTTCAAAATATCAGAGTAAGTGTAGTAGTTTACTTAGATAAAGTGGGTTTTGAAGAGTCAGAATAATCTTCCATACATTATAAGATACAACTTGTATATAAACAGAACTTAGCCGAGTTGTTCTTACCTCTTTCGTCAAACTCATGAATATTGGTAGTCCTAGATTTAATTTTACCTACCTCACTTTCAGCTGTGTCACTGACAACCTTAAAACCATTTAACTTATTATTCTTAAGCTTTATAATAATGATTAGAATTATTTGATATATCACACATCAGGATCAGTAGTTAAAATTCTGTATCAATTTCAAAATCTCTTAAAAAAATATAAGTATCGAGGAGATATAATACAAAAAATAATCATAATAATTCTTGTCTAATAATATATATACCTATACTATTTATTACATCCCTTATCATCATCTACACATCTCACTACATATAATTTTCTTCTTCGTAAAGCTATTTTTTAGAGCTAGCTTTTTGAGTACACATTTTCCCAAAGGTATCATAGTAAAATAGAAAATCAACTTCCATTAAGCGCAGTTAAGATTAACTAATTAAATGAGGTTTATTAATTTTAGACAGTGCAATGTTTTGCAACCTACTAATAACTAACAATTTCCCTGTAGCTAACAAACGATATTTTAATATAATTGTAGTAGTAGTATTTATTGATTGTAATGGAATACGAACGGTTTTTACATAAATAATTGATTATAATAAACAAATGTCTTCTTCTTCAATACTTTTTTCTCTCTAAATCTGTGAATAAAAATTAATCCCTGAAATAAAGTATAAAGATTATTGAAAGAATAAATGGTCATAACTCCTTAGAGTAATTTAACTTTTTGATGTATAAAGTTAATTGGGTCAATAGGCCTAGTCATTTTCCTATGTTGCTTAAAATATTATTATGCTCTATAAGAATGAAAAGTTTTTTAAACTTATTTTCAATTTTATTCTCATTTAGCTCTTAACTGTATAAAAGAGAAAGTTAATTGAAATTTGCCTTTTACTTTCTAATGAAAGTTTCCTTTTTTTCTAGTTAAAGAAGAAAAGTTTTTAAACCAAATTCGCCTTGAGGAGCTTTTTGGCCCTGTTGGAAATAAAGCTGTGGAAGATGAGAAAAAAGCTCTGATGCCAAAGAAAGCTGCTATTGGGTTCGTTTATGACGGACCACCAGGCTCTAATGAGCTTTTACAGTCTCAAGGGTGGAGTTCTTCTGCACCAGTTTCTACTGTAGTTGAAGAGGCTGAAGAAGACAGTGGGGAGGAAAGTGATAGTGACATTGATCTAGGTGAGTAGAAAAACTTCTTAGAAACCATTTTCTATATTTGTGTGTAAGCTGGGCATAGTTATTACGATGTACAGTAGTAGTTCAATATAGAATGATTAGATAAAAGAGAGAGAGAGAATATGATAGAGAGAGAGGTGAGATCATCCAGAGAATGGCGACGATTTTTCCAGACGATGAAACCGAGAGTTACGATGAGAGAGAAAGAGAGATGAGAGATAGAATAACAAGAGAGCAGGGAAACAACAATATAGAGGCGAGGAAGAGAAACAAGAACAACACACACAGCCACACCATCAAACACACCAAATGAACAGACACACTCTGACACCACACACAACACCACCGGCAGAATGCACACATACATAGGGGGCACCAAAAGATTGGTGAACCGGGCCAAGCAGGGGTGTGGAAGAAGAAAAAGAAAGAGTGAAGAATAAGAAGAAGAAGAAGATATTAAAATAAAAGAAAAGAAAAAGAATATTTTATTATCCAAATAAAAAAAAAATTATGTTATTGAAAGAAATAATGAAAACAAGAAAAAAAATAAAAAGATTAGATGGGAAATGGTTCTTAAGTGATGCGGAGCGGGGGCGGCACAAAGACCCGTACGGAGAGTGGGAGGGAAGTCGAAAAAGGGTGCGCAAAGTGCGCACCCCAAAAAAAGGAGAAATGATCAGCCAGACGTTAAACCTACCGATAAAACAAATGCTGAATGTGTGACAAATATAAATGATTTTACCGATTGAGAACAAATAGTAAAAGACAATAAATCACGATATATAAGGGAAAAGGAGACAGGAGACTGTAAAAACTAAAAAAAAAAAGACGCGAAAAAAAAAAAAAAAAAAAAGGGAAAAGCGAGAGAAACGGTTCCTAAAAAAAAAAAGCAAGTCGGGGGGTGAGGGTAGGAAGCAACCGCGACACTGTTGAGGAAGAAAACAGTCCGCATGACGATACAGGAGAGTAGAGTGGATAGAAGATAGAAGATGAGATGAGAAGAAAAAGATAAAGAGATGAGAGATGAGAGAGAGTAGATAAGAGAGAGAGAGAAGAGAGAAGAGATAATGTGTTGCTCTATTTTGGAGGGGAAAAAATTTAGTTTCTGTAGAGAGAAAGGGGGGTAAGAACACAATGTAGGAGGGCAACAAAACGGAGGAGAGGAGAGCAGAACCCTAAGCACACGGATGGGTGGGGTAGAGAAAAGCACAGCATTGAGAGCGTGAAAAGCAAAAAGGAGGGAAGGAGGGGAGTGTAACAGATGCTGTGACGAAAAGATCGATATGGGCGTGAGAAGGCAGGGGGGTGGATAGTCCGGGAAGAACCCATGGCAAGAAAGGTAACTAGAACAGGGTATGCCAAACGGCGTCTCCAGAGAAAGAATAGCCAACGACAAAAAAAAAAAAAAAAAAAAAAAAAAAAAAAAAAAAGTGGATTACGGGAAAAAAAAGATAGGATAAGTGAAAGAAAACGAAAAGCGTGTGATGAAAAAAGATCGGAAAATGGCCAGGGAAGGGAACGGGCAAGAGAGAAGAATAGATATAAAGAAGAATATGAGATAGATGAGAAGGATAGATGAGAGGAGTAACTAGGAAGAGAGAAGAGATAAGTGATAGAGTAGAGAAGAGAGATCATGAGAGGACGGTGGGGCCAGTTACGCATAGCGTGAAAAACGGACAAGAGCGACACGGAAAGGAAGACATTGCGGGAAGCGACCAAGGGAGGGCGGAAAAAGGTGAAAAAAAAAAAAAAAAAAAAAAAAAAAAAATGTTCTGCAAAACGACAATAGCGACAGCGAAAAGGAAAGCAGGGTGTGAATCCGGTAAAAGGTGAGAGAAAAAGGGAAAAAAAAAAAAAAAAAAAAAAAAAAAAAAAGAATGAAAATAAAGAGGGAGAGAGCCGAGGTAGAACCGGAGGACGCTCGGGGGGAACAGAAAAGAGACGGCGAGTAAAAAGGTGCGGGGAGTGGGGGACGAAAGAAGACCCCCCAAGGGATGTACCGCAACGAGGCAGGGCGGGTAGTGGGGGGCCGGGGCCGGCGCCCCGGTCCGGGGGAGGGAAAACGCCCCCCCCCTGTGTGTCCCCAGTCGGCGCGAGCCCCCGACAGGCCGGGTGAAAGGCTACAAAAAGATAGATAAATAAACGATGCCCCGCTCCGAAAAAAAAATAAGGCCAATAAGGATGTGTGAGGGAAGTGGTGGGGTGGTGTACCAGGGCGCGAACGAAAAAGTGGACAAGAAGCCAAAAAAAGGGGCCGGTTGCGCGGGAGCGAGACGTGGGGAGAGGGGGTGGGTGGGGGGGGGGGTACAGTGCGGAATGAAAAGGGCAGGATTGTCCAGCAATGTGACCGTGCGCGGAGCTAGGGAGGGGGGAAGAGAGAGCCACAAAGGAAAAGCTGAGCCAGAGAGAGAGAAGAGAAATGGAAGAGAATAAAGGAAATATGAGATAGAAAGAAGGAGAGAGATAGAGAAGAGAGATATATAGAGAATGAGAGAGGTAGACACGTGACACACGGACAAGAAAACCACAAGAACAGAGGGGAGAGCAGCGGAGAAAGCTAGACCAGAAGGGAGAAGAAAAACAAAAAAAAACAAAGGAGGACACGTTAGAGGAAAAATAGAGACAGAGGGGAATCAGCGGCAAAAGCTCGAGAATGGAAAGAGGGTATGAGTAAAACTAACGAAGTACCTGAATGAACGGCAGTAGAAGCAGAGGCGCGGCCCGGCCGTCTTAGGGACACAGGAACACGCTGCCCCCCCCTGCTGCCCCAGGCAGCGCCCAAGCCCCCGAAGCCGAAGGAGAGGGGCCGGGAACGGCAAGGTGTAGGGGCGCGAGCCAATGGGGGAACAATGGGACGAAGGCCCCACCCGGCGGCACCGAGAGCCTGAAGAGAACCCACGCCGTGAGAGCGAGGCGGGCTCGCGAGGGTAGCGGAGGGGAAGGCAGAAAAACGATCAGGAAAGAGTAAGAAACGGGGTTACCGGAGCCAAAAGAAGGGGTTCCGGAAGCGAAGACGGGGCGAGGGAACGCTCCGCCGGGTAGTGGAAGGAGGCGGAATGAGGGGGAAGGCGGAATGTCGTCACCACCGGGGAAGAACGACCACGCGCGGAGCACAGGAAAAGCAAATAGAAAAAGCAGGAAAAAGAAGTGCCAGTGTAAAAAGAGGATAGGTGAGCCAAAGCTATGAAAAGGAGAGTCGTCAGAGACCGGGTTAACAAGGCGGATAAGGAAAGAGGAAGGTGAGGAATAGACCGACGGGAAGGTGGCGCCAGTGCAGAGGTGTGGGGGCCAGGAGAAGACCCGAGGCCATGTGACAACAGGAAAGTCAAAGAATGCGGAAGGTTATAAGGTGGAGAATGGATGAGGCGTGAGAAAAGGATAAAAGATGGGAAGAGAGCGAGGAGAAGTTCAAAGGAAAACAAGGGGTGGGCGACAGGTGCGGCAAGAAAGTGTAGGAGGGGGGAAAGCGACCGCGGGGGCGAGGAGGCGGGTGAGAAATAGCGGAAGCGGGGGTAATAAGCACACGAAGCAATGGACGTGAAGGGCAGGAGGAAGAAAGCGCTGGAGGAGATCTCGGCGCGGACGTAAAGACCAAACGCGTGGTAGAGAAGAAAATAGAACAAAGGCACCCAACGTCATACAGGCCGGCCCAGTGCAAAGAAGTGTGTGAGCAGCCGGTCCAAAAACGAGCGCGGGGGGCAACAAGAACGCCAGGAAAAGCGGTACGATCAAAAGGACCACAAAACACCTGAGACAGCGGTGGGTGAGGCATGGGGCGGACAAATGCGAAGAAAGTGCTTAGGGGCGTGCGAGGGTGAAAGTGTAGGCACAAAAGCGAAAAAAGTGCGAAGTGTGGGAAGGGCGATGAGTGAAGGAGAGGAGAAAAAAAAAGGGAAACAAAAAGATAAGACAAGCAGGAGAGTATGAGAAAAGAGTAGAGAAGAGATGAATAGATAGTGAGATAGATGAGATAGAAGAGAGATAGAGTAAGATAGATAATGATACGATAGAATATAGGAAAAGAGCGAGGATATGATAGAAAGAGAGAGATGATATAGAGAGAAAGAGAGAAGAGAGAGAGATAGAGAGGTGATATAAAGAAAAAGAAGAGAGATGAAAGAGATGAAGATAAGGATTTGAAAGATAGAGAGAGAAGAGAGAGAGGAGTATAGAGAGTATACGAGAGAGATAATAGAGGGGGCGATCCAGGGTGTGCGACCAAAATAATGTGCGAAAGGGCCCGCGTCGATAAGGGGGAAAACGGGGATAGGGCATGTGAGTGAATGGGAGCCCGTGGAGAGTGGGTCAGAAACCACCAGGCGGGTGTAATTTACGGCGGTTGTAACAGGGGGAGCCAAAAGGGGTCGACCAGGGGACAAAATGTAGCACGGAGAGAGTAACAGTGGAATCATAGCTCCAGAGTGGGAAGGCTGAGATCCCAAAGAAATAAAAAGTCAGAGAAGAGGTGCCGAGGGAGACTAAGGGACAGGTGCCTGTGAGGGTGGGTGGGCAAAAGAATAGGTGTCACCATGAAAAAGGAAGCCCGAAAGAGGGTGAGAAAAAGCGAAGAATGGTGCCAGTGGCGTGTGTAGATTAGGAAAAGAAGGAAATAACGTAACGCGTAGTGAAAGGGGGGGTGGATGGATTACAGACGAAGGAGGTAGAAACCGAACAGCGGTTATGTGAAGGGTGTGAATAGTGTGGGAAAAAAAGGTACAAGTGGTCCAAAAGTCAAGGTGCGAACGGAACTGTGTGAAACCTGAAATGGCGAGGTAAGGGCGAAAAAGCTAAAAGGCACACAGTCGAGACACTGACCATAGAGGCCCGGCACCGCAAGATGGACGGGGGAGGGCCGGGGTGTAAGAACAGACACCCGGGCAAAAAAGGCCAAAAAAAAGTGGGGAAAAGCTGTGGGGAGAGACCGATGAGAGGAGTTGAGTAGAGTGCAAAGACAAGACATAGACAAAGGAAATGAGGGCAGCAAGGATAAAGAAAAGGTGAAAAAAATGTAAGGGTGAAGGGGAAGAGACATAAGAAAGGACGACGAGATCTACTGGAAAGGCAAAAAGGAACGAAAAGAACGTTGGATAAAAGTAGCGAAGAGATAGAGGAGAGAGATAGAGAGATGATAGAGAAAGAGAATAGAATATAGATAGAGTATAGTAGTATAAGTGCCATGAAATAGATAATGAGGGACCAGCGTACATAGGATAAAGGATAAAGGAGAGATGTTAAAGGGCTGACAAAGAGTGCGGGTACACAGGAGAAGAAACTGGGAACAAAGCAATCCGAGCGAAAGAACGCGCAGGCGTGGTGTGAATGAGCAAGGCACCGAGGGTGAGTGCTGGCACCAACGCGGGCATGGGAGAGAGCAGGGAGGAAAAAGGAGAGCGAGAGCAACAGCTGGACCACGCTCCGGTCTGGTGGATCGGCCAAAAGGGATACTTTGAAGGAATCATTAGGAAGGGAGTGTAAAAAAGCAAGGAGGGGGAACAGTGACAGGATCGGAAGGCGGGGCATAGGAAAAGTCAGGTAGACAAAGTAAGAAAGAAATTAAGGTAAAGAAGCGTTCGCGAGTCCAAAACGAGTGTAAGTAGGGCGGAAGCAAAAGGAGCGCGTGAAATAGGCCCAAGAATCAGAGGAGATCAAGCTCGGGACAGAGAGAGATGATAGATAATGAGAAGAGAATGATAAGAGTGTAATAGATATAGATATGTAGATATAGATGAGAGAGATATAGAGATAATATATATATGTTATAGAGAGATATAGAGATATACTATAGATGAAGTAATAAAGAGTATTAAAGGAGAGATATATATAATATATATATATAAGATATTATAATAAGTAAGAGATAGCATGAGGTGAAGGATTATATAACAGAAAAAAAACCTTAGGTAACATGCGAAGAAAAATGACTTCTGCAGATATGAACCAGTGTAGTAATAGAGATAATATATAAAAGTATATGAGAAAAACCGTAGGTGGGAAAATAAACTACATCGTATGTGGCATGTATTAAAAACAGCACTTCACATCGAACGATGAAATAGAAGAGAGAGATATAGAAATAAATAGATTAGATATATATTAGATGAGATATATGATAATGAAGATGAAATACAATAGATAGATTAAGATATATTATGTACAAAGCTAGGTGCTCAGAGATTTAAGGGCCCTAGTGTGAAAGAATGCCAACGTGTGGTGAGAGTGAGCCAAATAAGAAAGTAGGTGTATGGAAGAGCGAAACGCTGGCTGGTTAAGAGGCTGATTGAAGGAGGCTGAGGACTATACCATGTTGAATCACCACATGAAGAATGCACTGGGTCATAAAGAAGAAAGGGCGTGAAAACCTAAAAGGTAAGATACCAGGAACAATATAAAAAGGAAGTCAAAGGGGGACCGAGAGAGGTCAAGATTTGGTGAGGCGCCCGAGCGCTGGGCAGTAAGGGCGGCCGCCCCGATATGGCATCAGCCTCAGTGTGGTGGGAACTACAGAAGCATCCCAGTCAGGGATCCGGGAGAAGACAAAAATTAAAGAGAAGGAAACCCAGGTGAGGTTCGACATACTAGGACGGCGTGGGGACAAGATTTCAGGAGCTGGAGGGACCAATGAAAGCGGTGGGTATAGACACGGATCAGGAATCCGGAAGAAATGAATACGTAGAGGATACCCCGGACGACCGGGACAATATAATTAGATAGATAAGAAATAGGATGTAAGAAGAAGAATAGAGATAGATAGAGAGAGATAGGATAAAAATGAAGAGGAAGATTAAGAAGAAGAGAATGAGAGAGAGATAGTAAAACCGCTATCATTACTGAGAAAATGAGGGATAGGGAGAAGAATAATGGAAGTAGGTATGGACGAGGGATAAATGCTTTAACTTAAAAGGAGAATAAAGTTTTATTTCTTTATGTGTGTGGAACAAGATACGATTTCGTGTGCAGGCGCCTCTACGGACGCGTCTCTCTACATCACACCCGAGAGGTGAGGTCTATATCCGTCTGATCGTGTATGTGGCATGAACGAGAAGAACTAAAGTAAGAAGTAGCAGAACAACTTATACGTTAGATAAATAAATAAAATACCAACAAAAGGTGTAAAAAATAGAGAGAACAAGGTTGAAATGAGAGTGTCAAAGCGCTGTTAAATCAGATAGAAAATCCATAGTGACTGAAAGACCATAAAAGCACATAGATACAGCAAGAGAAGCAGGCTACATATTACCCAAACCAAGTCAAGTGAGGTATAGAAGAAGTGAATAGAGAAGAAGGAGTGCAGCGTGGAGCACGACCCCAGCCAAAAATGAGTGCCAAAGGTCCGAGGATCGCTCCGAAAAAAAGGCAGGTGGACACCCGGGAACCTCGGGTGGAAAAGATCACCAAACGGCAACATGAAGAGGTAGTGTGAAAACCAGACGTGTCAGTAGGGAGTCATCACACCACACAGGCAGCCACGGGAATATACGCCTCTGCTTGGAACGAAGCACAACCACGAATAAGGTGAAAACAGGGTGCGGTCGAATGGGAAACACAACACATGTCGCGATGTGTCAGGGGGCAGTGAGAAAGTAGTAGTGTGTGCCCAAAAAAAAACAGAAAAGGCCAAAAGGGACCATGGAAAGTAGTCCCGTGTTAACAATCATTCTCGAGTTGAAGGGAGAAAGAATGAACAAGTGATGGAGAAGAGACTGAAAAGGCTACCTGCGAGGAAGTGATGTTGAGAAAGTGAACGCCCGACCGGGTCAACAGGTGGCTGCACCCTGTGTGTCACAACCAGAGTAAAATCGACCAAATAACGAAGGGAGGGTGGAACTGGCCAGAGAGATATTTGGAACCCAGTGCAAAATAGACAAAAGGTGGCAAAAAGTAGGCGAACGCCATGCAGCAGGACGAAAAGAGTGACCCAGATGATCAGACGGACCTGTTGACTACCGAGGACATTAACCGAAACCAAACCGTAATCCTTATATCCTGAAATGAATGGTGCATTAGATGAGACCAGAGGATTCAAGTTAAACGCAGAGGCGAGGAACGACCCGCGTAGGTGTGAGGAGTAGGGAAATGACATCCGTGACGAGTGACAGTACAGGTGTAGTGCGACAAATCAAATTTCTTTTAATTATGATGTGCCTGTCATGTCAAACTATCAATAACACATAACGTTTTGATATACGAGAAAAAGTGACTAAGAATAGAATAAGATAGAGAGAGAGAAGAGAAAGACGAGAAAGAAGAGAAAGAAGAAAAGAGATGGGGCGAGCGCAGGGGAGAAAGGAGGGGGAGGGGGGGTTAAAGAGCCGTGATCCCCCAACCGCACCGCTTACCCACGTTTGATACGGAATCGCTCGTGTAGACGATAGACGGAGGAGACGCAGCATGAGGCGGGCACGCGTCGCGTGGGGATTAATCGGTGCTGGACGCCCTGTAGGATGGAGAGAGGATATCAATGGGAAAACGGGGCCAACGGCTTAGGGGGACGGAACGGGGCAGAGACAAGGCCAGAGGGTGCAGCCCCGAAGGGATGGCAGCCCCGGGAGAAGGTGTGACGAGCGGCGGGTGGAGGAGAAACGAGGTAAAGATGACAGTGGAATAGGACTCTGGACGGGCGAAACTGGTCCGTCCAAACGCACGTGGCAGGAGAGTGCAGCCCCCCGAAAGGGGGATGCAACCAACGGAAAAGTGGGGGGGTGCCTGTGGGCAGGGAGAATGAGGAAAGGGGTGGAAAGTGCACCCATGCGGAGGAGGTAACTCGTGGTAGACGAGGCCCATGGGCCGCTACCCCGTCGGGTGGATGGGCTTGAGCCACAAAACCTGGATAAGGACCGTGTAGAGCGGGGCCCGTCCAAAAGGGCCGTGCCCACCGGTCAAGGGGAATCCCCAGGTGCCGCTGTCGCGCGAGGAGATGGGGCCGGGAGGACGGACGAAAGAGTGTAAAGGAAGTGAGACCGTGTGAGATGGAGGGAGGGGGTAAGACCAGTTGGAACACAGGGGTAACCGGAGGATGGTGAAGCGCTATGGGTGTGAGGGTGCATGGCGTCGGTAGGAAAGGAGAGCCTCAAAGGTGGGTGAGAAAAGGGCCGTTGAATCTCCCGAAGACGGGAAGCAATAGAGGAACACAGCCCGGGGTGAGTAAGGTCCGATCGAACCCGCGCGTATGTGCAAGTCCTAAAGAGTGCGAGAAGGTCTAGGATGATGTTGGCAGTTAATAAGACAAGCTGCGGCGATTAAGTAATAGTTGTGTATATGTGTGAGCAAGTTTTAATAACTCTTAAACAACCAGCGAGTTGTTACACGGGGAACGTAAGGAAAAATTAGGATGTATTGGGAATGAAAGTGAAAAGGAAATTGGGAATGAAAGATATGTCTGTGTGATGTGAGGCGAACACAGTTGGTGAATGGAACGCAGGGTAACGTGCTAGTTTCTGAGTTGGTGTAAAGAATGCTGGATTGTGGCAACTACACGAAGCTTACGTTGGAGTAGTAACATAGAGAAAGGTGATAAATTTTAATGTTTAAGACCACTGGGAGAAAAGGCACGTCTGAGTTAACAGTCATATGAGTGTGTTTGTATAGTATGAGTAGTAGTATTCTTTTATGAGAGTAAGGAAGAAGCAGTAATGGGGTTTGAGTTGGCAGGGAAGAAAGATTGAGGTTATAGGTGGAGAAGTGGAATGGGAGGTTGATAGTGAAGCATAACACTGGATGTCAGAAAGGAGGAGTCAAAGTGCAACGAAGTACGCAACAATGGCGGAGCGTGAGAGGTGAACACGGTTGAAGGGGGGGAGAAATCGGCTGGAGAAGTGGAGGTATGCTGAGGGTATGTGTAGCACCCTACTGGCGAAGGGTAGATATGCCTGGGAAGGGCACCGGGAGACAGAAAAACGCGTTACAGGTCGTAATGGACGTGTACGGGATATAAAGAGTGAGGGTAACCTTGCAAGTTGAGGTGTAGGCAAACGGTGACTGTGAAGACATGGTGTGTTTATTAGTCAGCAAACGAGCATGAGCGAGGACGAAAAGCTAATGTAGGTAGAGGCGTGCTTGGGGAGAATATGACATTTACGCATCCGGTAGTGTGCGTGAAGGATGGGGAGGTCCAAGCTTGAGTGAAAGTTGAGAGTTGCGCGGGAACCAGTTGATTGGGGCAACACGCGTGGGTGGAAAGGAAAACATGCAAATGAAGTGCCGGTGGCAGTGGTAGGGACCAGGGAGCGTAGGGAATGTCGTTGACGGGAGGAAAGAGACGAGGGAAGGGGAAATGAACCACGGAGGGAGGAAAAATAAGAAGTGTGGGAAGAAGGTACGGTTGAGCGGGAGGAGGGGTAGAAAACGGGGCTGAGGTGAAGGGATGGCGAGGAAGGTGGTGGGGCATGAAATGGGGGCTATAGGGGCGACATGGGGGGCAGAGGCATAATGCACCGAGATATCTAATAGATATGTGCAGGTACAACGGTGTAGATGAAATATGATATATGTGTATATATATAAAGTAGTTATATAACTCTTAATACACTAAAGAGCTAGGTGGTAAGTACTAAGGCAAGAACGACACAGTGTTTCAGAAATGGCGATGG
>JABUQX010127516.1:20000-22400 GCA_015478945.1 Trachelipus rathkii | reverse complement strand
CCTTGTACACAATATTCCATAAACTTTAATAAAATTCTTTGCTGCCACTGAAAAAAGTTGCAAAAAATTTTACTGTAACTTCGAGGAGTTATCAAGACATGTACAAGAAGCTGAAATTGCTGTTTCTGCTCTACCTCCAACGCAATAGCGTTGAACGGCTTTTTCTGCCCTTCGCATTATAAAATCAGACCATAGAGAAAATATGAAGAAACCTGGCAGATCTTCATTTTTTAAAGAAACTAATATTCATATGAGTAGATGATATTAGATGTAAGTATGTAACTAAGTAATGTAGTAGTTTATTTATATATATATAGATATATATATATCTAATAATATATATTACTTATATATATATATAATATAATATATATATATATATATATATATATATAATATATATATATATATACATATATAATATATATATATATTTATATATATATAATAAAATTATATATTATATATATATATATTATATATAATCCCGTAGACCCCTTCCTTAAATTATTTAAGTTATCAAAAATTTTTGATGGCTTAATCTCTTAATTAAATTTTTAATAATAATAAAAAAATAGTTAATCAAAGCAAATTAAGAGATATTTTATTAATAAATGAGGAAACATATTTGTAGTTGGTGAAGATTTCTTAGTTGAAGTGGCTGGTTATATATAGGTATATATATATATATATATATATATATATATATACTATATATATATATAATATATATATATATTATATTATTATATATATATATATATATATATTAATATATATAATATATATATATAGAATAATATATATATATTATTATTATATATATATATATATATATATATTATATATATATATATATTATATAATAGTTATATATATATATTATATATATATATTTCTTTCTTTCTCTCCCAGGAAGATTCTTCAATCCTAGTCAGCCGCGCAAGCATCTTTTTCCAGACGTCCCCTCCTGCACTATTCTTCTTCTCTTCAGCGCTCTCATATTTGGTAGCTGACATCTTTCCAGAGGTCCTCCACCGATTCCGCCCATCTCTTCGGTCTTCCCCTTGGTCTTCTCCCTCTGTGTCTATTCCATCTTTCTTTCGCATTCTCTCCTGCTCCACTCCAGATGTCCCACCATTCTCCAATCTCCCCACATCCAGTTTTTTCAGTTGTCATCTTCTCACACCTCTATCTCTCTAGATAACTTCATTTCTTATGTCTGTCTCTCTACTCTTTCCAAATCATAGTTCTAATATCCTCATCTCGGACCGCTTTGTATTCTACTCTCCTCTCGTCTCGTTGTTGTCCATTTCAGCTCCGACAGCAGGTGGGAGTCAGTATGCCTGAAAATTCACTTTTTTAACTCTTCCGATGTTCCATCTTTCATCATGGGATACCGCTTTAAACTAATCCATACTTCTCCTTCTTCGCGTAATCTCTTCTCCACTTCTTCCCCTTCTGTTTCCTCCGAGAAAATTGCAGGTATTTACCGCCTTACACCTCCTCTCTCTCACCATCAATTCTCATCCCCTCGCATTCCTCCGGTTACTGTTATATCTCTTGTCTTCTGAAATGTTTCATCTTCATCCCTGCTTCCTCCAACTCTCCGCAGAACAACTCCAACCACCTCGCGAATCACCTCCTCTCTCTTCCTCCACAGCCAGAATCGTCCGCACGGAGCCATTTATGTTTCCCCTTCAAATTCTCCCAGTCATAGGGAAAATGATACAAGTCTAAAAAATATTTACCACGGACAGTTTTTCTAGGGGACACAAAAAGAAATGTAGGAAGACGTGGAACCTTGATTCATTCGTAATAATTGTTAAAAAATTTTGGAATGATTTCCGCAGGAGTTTGTTTAGTGTGACTCATTTGCAACATTAAAGAAAGGATGGATAGGTATATAAGATGTTTGGCATCATATAGTGTATTCTGACGTAGCCAAAGTGGCGGGTTTTAGTTAGTTATTAAAGTAACGACATGTTGTAGCTACCAGGATCACAATAAACTTATTAAGCTTGTATTGTTGGTTAGCAGACCTTAGCTATACTTTTTACTTTTGGTAGTAGTTCGCATATTTATTATATTGAACTTTGTTTAGGAAATTGACAAGCCTTAGGTGTGGTGTTAGTTGGTTTTGCATGGGCATGTGTTTGATAAATATTTCGTTGACTGGGACAGTTCTCGATTAGCGTCCATGTTGCCTCTAACTTTTCGTTGTTTCCTTACTCTATCTGAGGTAATACCTACGAACTTTGAGTATACATATTAACTTTCTGATTGGACAAAAACGATATGATGGTTGTAAAGCAATTAAGATGTTTTAGAGTGTTTAAACTGTTCGAAAATATCAGCGCCTTAGATGTTCATCACTTTCGCATTGCATGTGAAGTACAA
>JABUQX010127516.1:5000-15000 GCA_015478945.1 Trachelipus rathkii | reverse complement strand
GTACAGTCAGACTCGGGACATGCGAATGGTACACGACATGGTGATAACTGAATAGGGTATCCTTAGTAGAGAAGCAGAAAGAAAGTTTTCTGGTTTGTGGTATAGTTTAACTGTATTTTTGTGTTGCTTGTAGATTTAATGTGGGTGTTAATAATGCCGCGTACAAACTCAATCATAATGAAAATAACTTGCTCAACAAAGGCCTAAACTTTGGTTTAAAAACTAACTGTAGCAAAATTGACAAATATATTGAAGTGGAGAAACTTTACAATGATATTTTACACAAAAAACAGGAACTTAAAACTATCTCTGTGGAAAATGAAGACCATCTTAAAACTAAACTGAAAACTTTTTCCTTTTCGTTTCTTAAAGACAAAAATTACAAAAATCTTTCTAAAGAAGACCATGAGGCTATATCAACCCTCAAACAGAATCCAAGCATAGTAATCAAAAGACCAGACAAAGGAGGAGGAGTGGTGATTATGAATAAAACCAGTTATGAACTAAAACTTAAAAATATCTTGAATGACGTTAACAAATTTACCATAGCTCCACCAAACATTAATAATATCACTAAAAATAAAATAAATAAAATAGCTCATGAAATTATGAACAAAAATATCTCTAACAAAATTAAAAGAACTGGTCATTACAATGAAGGATATATATATGGACTACCCAAAATACACAAAGATGAAAAAGACCCACCCCTGCGTCCCGTAATATCAATGTGTGGTACTGTCACTCATGACATTGCTCAATACCTCAATACCTTAATACGTCCTTACTTAGATAGCACGTTTGTCAAATCTAATAATGAAACCCAAGTAAACTATCTCATTTAAAACTTAGCAACTCAGAAACGCTTGCTTCTCTGGATGTTGAATCATTATTTACGAATGTCCCCGTTGTAGAAACCATAGATATTATAATTAAACATGTTTATCATTCTAATAATCCACCTCCTCATGACATTTCCGAAAACCATATGAGGAACCTACTATTAATATGTTGTACTGAAACCCCTTTCAAATTTCAAGATAGTTTCTACCTGCAAAAGGATGGTGTTGCCATGGGTTCACCTCTGGGCCCTACATTCGCTGACTTTTACATGGCGGAGCTAGAAAATGGAATTTTGAGGGAAAACAATACATTTAACCCAGTCTTTTATGTAAGATATGTTGACGACACCCTTACTATATTTAGGAACCATACATACACTTATTATTTTACAACCACTTGCAATGCCTTTCTTGCCTCAAATTCACATCTGAATTGTCCCTAAATAATAATATTAACTTTTTGGATATTAAAATCAAAATTAATGATGATGTAACCTTTTCTACGGGCATACATGTCAAGCCAACTGCTAATGGTCTATACCTTAATTACAGCTCCTACTCCTCAGAAGTATATAAAAATTTACTTGTTAAAACCCTCATATATAGAGCTTATAAATTGTGCTAGGATTGGGAATCTTTTAATGTTGAAGTAAAAAGAAACAGAACCTGATCAACTGTAACCACCCCTTAAATTTAACAAAAAAAAATAAAATAAACAAAACCATCAATAAACTCTATAAAAAACAGGACAATACGGACAATATCTCTGAAAGCATTAGCTTTTATTTTTAAACATCAAACGCAAAAAGACTTACATAAAGAGAAAAAATGCCCACGCGGCATTATTAACACCCACATTAAATCAAACAGCAACTCAAAAATCACAGTTAAATTATATCACAAAACAAGAAAACTTTCTTCCTGCTTCTCTACTAAGGATACCCTTTCAGTTAATCCATGTCGCATATCATTCGCATGTCCCGAGTCTGACTGTACGTCGACCTATATTGGTTACACGACTAATAGATTACCAGATAGGGCACCAGCACCGATTTAAACCTAGTAAAATATATGAAAATTTATTCACGGAACATAACAAAACAACTATACCAGATTTCACAGTCATTTCAAAATTTTGTACACTCCTCATGCTAAGCTCAAAAACTGAAAATAGCTGAGGCTTACTACATACATTTAAAACCAGACATTAACAAAAAGTTCAACGTATTGTCACTTAAATTAAATATAATATGAAACTCAAAAATCTAAATCTAAATTTGTAATTTTAATTTTTTTAAATCTTGTAATTATAATATTCAATTGGTAGAATCGAAACTCTGAAGATGCAAGTTTACGACGAACCGCGTCAGAAAAAACTAATAATTTAAATATGCTCTTATTTCTTATGCAAACTATTTTCTGACTAGATAAGAAAATAAATGAAAAATCAGAAAAAATTATTTAGAGATTAGAAGCAAAAAGTAAAACTTATATAAAAACAAAAGCTGACTTAGAATTTCTATATTATTATGATTATTTATTAATTATTATTATGTATTATTATTATATTATTATTATTATTATTATATTATTTATTATTAATATATTATTATTTTATTATTAATTATATTATATTATTATTATTATTATTATTATTATTATATTATTATTATTATATTATTATTATTATTATTATTATTATTATTATTAATCTTATTTTAAAATGATCACATATTAATAAAATCAGGACTGGTGAAGAGTTATTATTATTATTGTGTATTATTGTTAATATTATTATTATTATTATTATATATATTATTATTATTATTTTATTATTATTATTAATATTATTATATTATTATTATATTATTATTATTATTATTATTATTCATTATTCATATTATTTATTTATTATTATATTATATTATTATTAATATTATTATTATTAATATTATTATATATTAGTATTATTATTATTATTATTATTATTATTATATTAATTATTATTATTATTATTATTATTTCATTATTATTATTATTATTATTATTATATTATTATATTATTTATGATTATTTATTATTATTATTATTTATATTAATATATTATTAATATTTATTAATATTATAATATTATTAATAATATTAATTTTATTAATATTATAAATTATTATTATATTACTATATTTATTATTAAACCGTAATTATAATTATAATTTTATTATAATATAAATTATAATTATAATTATCAATTATAATTATAATTATAGTTATAATTATAGTTATAATTATAATTATAATATGTAAGTAAATTAATAATATTAATATTATTATTTTTATTATTATATTAATATTAATATTAATTATTATATTAACATTAATATTAATGATTAATATTATATTAATATTTATATTAAATATTAATATTAATATTAATATTAATATAATATTGTTAGGGCGGGGTCGTAGTTGGTATCGGGCCAAATATTAATTTTTAAATTTAATTTAAATTCAATTTTAATTTTTATTTTAATTTTAATTTTAATTTTAATTTTAATTTAATTTCAAGTTGATTTTAATTTCTAATTACAATTTTAATTATCTCTATAATTATAATATAAATTAATTAGTCAACATCTATTAATCAACATTTTAAATCTAATTTTAATTTTAATATTAATCAGCAACTATTTGCTAATATAGTTATTAATAAATATTAAGATTAATATTTAAATTAAATTCAATTAAATTAAATAAAATTTAAGTTAATGTAAATTAATGTTAAATTAATATTAAAAATAAATATTTATATAAATATTAATATTAATTTAATATTAATATAATATTAATATTAATAATAATAATAATAATAATAAATAATTAAAGTGTTTATAATTAAATCTTAAAGTTAATATTATTTATATTCAGATAATATTCATAAAAGGTTCATAAAAAAATAAAATAATAATAATAATAATAATAAAAAGTATTTATAATAAAATAATAATAATAATGTAATAACAAGTTAATAACAATAATGATAATAATAGTAATTATAAAAATATTAATTATTAATATATATAATATAAATTAATATTAAATTAATATTTAATTTTCAATTTATATTTATATTTATATTTAGTATTTATATTTAATGCGATTTAGTGCATTTAATTTTACATAATATTAATATAATTAATATTAATTTAATATTAATAGTTAATTAATATTAAATTAATATTTAATATATATTTATATTAATATCTTATTTTATTTTAGTATAATTATTGCCATTAATATTATTATCTTTATTATTATTATTATTTTATTATTATTTATTATTTATTTTATTATTATATTATGTTATTATTATATTATTATTATTATTAAAAGAGTATGAATCAGAGCTTGAACAAGAGTTTCCATTAAGTTGAAATAAGAGCAATAATCTCAACCTATATAAACATGGATTCAACCATGTCGAAAACTTAATCTGATAAAATAGTAATTAATTAACAGCAATAACAAAGGGAGGATTTCATTCCGGGGAGTGTTAAACTCAGCCGAAATCATATACCCAACATTTGTTTCTTTGCACCTCACAAAAGCATACGTACGATAAGTTCTCACTTATGGCATCGTTATCTTATATGAAAGAGAATTAATACGTTTATGAGATTTTGTTAAAAGGGTTAAAAATGAAATCGTTTACACGGACCACTTATTGCACGAAATATAAAGCAAGATATTAGGACTTTAATATATTGTGTTGAATGCCCCTCAAATCGCTGTACTCGTGTTGCGCTAATCGCAAAATAAAATTGGTTTTCGTTAGGCTCGAAACTGGTTGTGTTTCGTAATTCCTTTACTTAAATCTACTGTCTATCTATCTACTATCTATCTTATCGTATCTATCTATCTACTATCTATCTACTATCTATCTACTATCTATCTATTTCTATCTATCATATCTATCTATCTTTCTATCTATCTTTATTTATTTATTTATTTATTTATTTATTTATTTATTTATTTATTTATTTATTTACCTACCTATCAATCTATTTCCTATCTATCTCTCTATGCATAGATAAACAAAGATAAACAAGATTAAAATTAAAATTTTACTTTTAAAGCAATATGAATTTAAATTAGGATACTACCAAAGTTGCTATAAAAAAATAAGTTTTAATTACAATCACTGCACAAAATAGGTAATTCCGTACAATCATTAACAATTATATAAATAATAAAAATAAGCATAGGAAGTAATGATAAAAGTTAGCCATCATCTTTGGAACGGTTGTGCGACTTCCCATGCTTTGCAACTTTTAAGATGGTGATGGATAGAGACATTCATATAGGAAAGTGACCCTGAGTTTGTCTCTTTTCGTACTGTATCGAAAAGAATAAAATAGATAATTGATTGCGAATAAGATAACTCTTGAGCAAAGAATATGAAGAACTACTCACCATTATTTAAAGAATGATCTTTGGTGATCGAAGCATGAAGCATCCTTGGTGTTGAAAGATTTGTTGTCTCTCATCGGGGATGTTTAGAGTCGAGTAACCTCCCTTCCTCCGCTCTTGAGTAAAGTAGTAGGTAAGTTTATTGTTTCGGAAAATCCGATTGGCATTTGAAGCTGTCCCAATCCATCTCTTAGGAATGGAAGCTTTCTACCTATGGCGAAATTTATCTTAAACCATAAATAGTTAGAATAATTAATTATGAAGCCATAGGATTTGTACTAAGTTTATCATATATAAACAGTCGTTTAAAGGCTTAATACAAATTTTAACCTAGGTATTTTGATTCAAATTGAAAGGGAACAAATATGTTCCTAAATGTTTGAATTGAAAGCATTCGTCCTAAGCTATTAATTTTTTGGGCAAAACAAAGATTCTTAAAAATGACTCAAACGTATTCAATTTGAACTATTGCGATTCTTGGGTAGAACTCATATGTTCTTAAAATGACCCGAATACTTTCTAGAATTTGTCAATTAAGACGCATTCCAATATCTGAGATAGATAAAGAAAATGTCTTTATAAGACAATTCTTAATTTGATTTGAATGCACTCGATATAGGTAATTAAAGCCTGAAATTTCAGGTAAGAAAGCACGACTAATAAAAATTAGACGAAATGAAGCCCAATCAAATGCATCTGGAATTTGTCACTAAAGAAACATTCCTAATTAAAATTTGATATTTAAATAGACTTGTAAAGCTATACCTTGATATTAAAAGGAAGGTCACAAAATACTTACAAGATTTGGAGAATTTATGAAACAAAACTAGACATCCACGATGATAGCAGATAGATCCTTAAGGTTGCAGTTACTTGAGAACTGCTGCAATAACTACTTATGTTTCGTTAATGCTAATAAAGGAGGACTTCTCAACATCAAAGTATTTGCTGTGGCTTTAATCTCTATTACAGTTTATGGACGACTGCAATTTGGAAGGCGAATTAGAAATCCAAATCTAGAAGGAATTTATGAGAAGTGATTAGTTATTATAAACTTAACAAAATAAGCCGTTTTGAAAAGGATTAGGTTATCTTTAAATTGAGATGACTAAATTTTCAGTGCTGTATTCTATCCTTGTATGTGAGGACTTGATAATTTAGTCAAAATGAGCACTACATCGTTAGACAAGATTTAAGTGCTAAGCGATAGAAACTCTTCGACTAAGTCGAAAGAGCCTTTTATAAAAACTCGATCGTCCGAGCTTAAAAGGTAGTAACTGGTCGTATGAGTTTCAAGTAGTAACTGAATAGCTTTTAGAAGCTTTCTTAAATGATGCCTTTGAAAAATGGAGTTAAAACCCTCTCCCCCAATTTTGATATATATTTGAAACGATGTATTTGAATTGCAGTTTTTAAAGTATGTATGTATGTATGTATGTATGTATGTATGTATGTATGTATGTATGTATGTATGTATGTATGTATGTATGTATATATATAGATATACACACACACATATATTATATATATATTATATATTATATATATATATATTATATAATATAAATATATATATTATATATATATTTATATAATTATATATGATATTATAATATATATTTAATATATATAATATATATATATAGTACAGTATACACTAGAATTCCTATCTATCTCCGTCTATGTATGTATGTAGTATGTATGATGTATGTATGTATGTATTTATGTATGTATGTATGTATGTATGTATGTAATGTATTATTATGTATGATTTTATGTATGTATGTATGTAGTATGTATGTATGTAGTATGTATGTATGTATGAATGTATTATGTATTGTATGTATGTATGTATTGTATGTATGTATGTATGCTATGTATGTATGTATGGTATGTATGGGGCATGGGTTCAAGTACATTTTTTCAAGTACAAGTAAAAGTACAAGTACTCTAGAATTTGTTCACAGTTTACAAGTACAAGCTACACAACTCTAGAATCTTGTTCAAGTTACAAGTACAAGTACAAGTACATGGTATCAAGTGCAAGTACAAGTACAAGTACTGTATGAAACTTGCAATATATATATTATATATATATATATAATATATATATATATATATATATATATAATAATAATACCTATATTATATATAATATAATATATATTATATATATAATGAAAAGAATAGCTAACAATCTGAACATCATCAAGAACTTTATTCAACGTTTCGATGACTCAAACTGTCATCATCCTCAGAAAAAGACATACAAAATAATAAATAGCAATAAAATATTGCTATTTATTATTTGTAGTGTCTTTTCCTGAGGATGATGACAGTTTGAGTCATCGAAACGTTGAATAAAGTTCTGGATGATGTTCTGATTGTTAGTGCTTCTTTTCATTATAAAATTACGCTTCCCAAAGAAGTAGTAGCCGAAATGATTATATATATTATATATATATATATATATATATATATATATATATATATATAATCATATATATATACTTATATATATATTATATATAATATATATATCATCACCCATTTTTTCTCCCCAAGACTGGAGGCAAGGTGCGTAACATATACCGGAAACATAAAAATAGTTAGAAGAATATTAAGCAAGTAGATAAAGAAAGCCCAGCCTTACCGTTCCCTTTATATAACAATTAGTTGAGAACTCGTCGCAGTAGAAAAAATCCACCCTAGAGTTCACGGACCCCGATTGACCCTAAACTATGACCTCTCGTCAATGTGGGGTTCATTCCTTGGCCCAGTGGGCTACAACCATACCTTCCTCACAAAACCCACCATTCACTCCTGTTATGCACCTTTCTTTCTCACCCCTGAAAAACTCACATTTCTCTCTTCCAGGCAATTCCTTTTCTGACTCATTCCAGTTTTTCTTCTGTCTCCCATCCGTTCGATTCCCAACAAACTTACCACTATACATCCGTTTCACCGACCGTCTTTCATCCATCCTTTCCACATGACCAAACCATCTCAAACGTACTTTCAATTTATTCTCTCATTACCCCAATCTCCACACCAAACAACTCTCTAATACGTTCATTTCCTCTTTTATCATTTCTTTTCACACCTAACACGAACCTAGATTGTCCATCGAACACATTGTAATTTAGATCTATATACCTTTCTTATTCCGGACCATAGTCCCACTACTATACATTAACACGGTAAAACAACATACCCTCAATGTAAGACCCTAGCGCACTCACACTTAGTCCCGTGACATCCACCCAACGAATTTAAACTGGACCATCCACCCTTAGTGCCATTCACAATTTCCTATTACACTCTGCATCGTCCGCTCCTTTCATTCAACATATATCCTAAATATTTAATTCAGACACTTTTTTCCAACTGCCTCACCATCTAACATAACTTCACCACTGAGATTGTCCTCACTCACAACCAAACCTTACTCTTATCTACGTTTACTTTCAAACCCTTTCTTATACACACCCTACCAAATCTCTCTCTTACTAGTCCTCTAAACAAACTTCTCTTCAGATTCGCCACACAAAACCAAATCATCCTCATGAAATAGGTTAGGAATCCTCCATTCGCAAAAATTCTTCATTCATCTAATCTATCCCTTGTCACCCCTACCTCTATCTTTCATAACCTCATTCCATTACAGATTGGATACCAAGGAGACATACCAATCCCTGTCTCACGGCGCTATTATTATTAAAATAATCACTTTCGACTATTTGTTCTTACACACGCTATTCACTATCGTCATACAACTTTTGATTCCATTCAGAAGCTACCACCAACACCATATCACTACACCTGCCATAGATTCCCCTATAAATCCTATTATACGCCTGTCAAATCATAATTATCAAAATACCAACATATATCTCCCTACAACACTCAAAAACTAATTACCCTATAATACTTACAGTTACATTTGTCCCCTTACCCTTATATAAAGGTACTAATATTGACCTCCTCCAATCCCTCGGAACACTATACCCTCCATAAACGTTTGTTATACAACTTCCAAATCCAATGAATACACCATCTCGCCTATATATATATATAATATATATATATATATATAAATATGATAATATATATATAATATATATATATATATATATATATAATTATATAATAATATATATATATATAGGCCTATATATATGTTTTGTGAGGTGAATCTGAAGAGAGTTTGAGAGGTATTGGTAGAAAATTTGGAAGGGCAATGTTAAAAGATGGGTTTGAAAGTAGACGTAGATAAGAGTAAGTTATGGTAGTGAGTGAGAGTCCTCGTGTTGAAGTATGCTAGATGGTGAGCAGCTGAACAAGTGTCTGGTTTAAATAAAATTTAGGATATATATATGTTACGAAAGGGAACGATGATGCCGAGTTGTAGTGGTAACGTTGTGAATTGCAGAAGGGCTGGTGCAATTAAATCTTGGTGGATGTAAAAAAGGACTATCTTGAGTGCGCAGTGTCCTGCCTTGATGGAAGTTGTTACCTTGTGTTTAATGTATAGTAGTAAGACTATGTCTGGAATAAGAGGTATAGATCAAAGTACAATGTGTTCAGATGGACAATTCTTAGTGGCGCTATTAGTCGTGAGAAGAATTGATAAAAATGAGAATGAACGTATTACAGAGTTATATGGTATGAAAAAAGGGGGTAAACGAGGA
>JABUQX010127515.1:15000-19822 GCA_015478945.1 Trachelipus rathkii | reverse complement strand
CATTCTTCAACTTTCTCACCCTACCATACTCCCTCCTTACTAATAACCTGCAGTCCCCAAAATAACCTGATGCTTCCTCTCTTGCCCACCATCAAACACCGCACAATTTTCACTAACACCTCATCAGTTACGTGTGATATATATTATATATCATATATATATATTATCTATATATAATATCGTATATTATTATATATTAACGTATATTATATGATAATATTATATATATTATTATAATTACTATATATATATATATCTATATATTAGTTATATATAGTATACTATATATATATTAATATATATATATTATATATATATATTATATCTATAGTATTATATATATATAACTACCTTTACGTTTGCCTTATTCCCCTATGCAAGGGGCTAACACGGGGAACCACAGGACACTAGAACTTTAAGCCGGCTATCCCCAACCAGCGCACTCAACGTGGTCGGCGAGTCGCAGTTTTAATCTTGCCCCCAGTAGATAATAAACCCAACTGCTACGGGAGGGATTTAACCAGCCGTCCTCTTGTATGCGGAGGAGCACTCGAACCTCCTGCGCCCAGAGGCGCTTTTCTATACCTACTAATATATATAATATATATTATACTATTTATGATATTATTATTATCTATTATATATATATATTATTTATAATATACTTCTTTATTATATATAATATATATACTATATCTATATATATAGTAATATAATTATACATATATATTATATATATTATATATATATGATATCATATATCATATGATATAATTAGTATATATATAATATTATATTATATATATTTTATATATGTATTATATTTATTGATTTATATATATATATATATAGATGATTGTATATGCTGGTGTGATTTTTTTTCCTTTTAGGTGCCGTGTGGGGTTGCTGTAATGTTTATGCAGGGGGTCATCTATTGAGTGATTGACTGTAAAAGTTGACAGTTCTAGTCGTGTCAAGATGGATTTTAGGAGCGAAATTTTCTTTCAGTTAGATGATGTGTGTGGAGGGAGAGGCAACCTTTTATTTTCCTGATTTTATTTTGCATGATCTCTAATTTCTTAATATTGCTATAGTTTGAAATTTGTTGATTGTGAGAACCAAGCAAATTGATAATGGTCTGAGTATGACATTGTTAAAAGTTCTTGATGTTTTCAAATTGGTCCTCCAGTTCTGATGATGTTTATCACTGCATTATTTATGTGTTCTCCTTGAAGAGATAATTGTGATGTGGAGTGGGGGGGGGGAGGATAATGTTTATATTGTAACAAAGCGTTAAACCTACGGGATGATGGGGCTTGTTTGTGAGTTGGTAATTTAGAATAGGGTGTTTAGTTTCATCTGTCTGGGGTGAGATGGCAAAGGTGGATTGTTGAGGTGAAGCAGTGTTCTGTTTTGTTAGCCATTGTTCCAGTTCGGTTTATATTTATTGCACTCTTGCATGCTATTTTATAGAAGGACTATTGACTGTGTTGTTAGCAATCATCAGCATACTATTACTTTTTATGGGGAAGTGGATGGAGAGTCCATGAAAAAGGTTAAGAGTGCAGGTGAAAGATGGTGGCAACTCGAGATGAAAAGAAATGGCTCAGCTAGTTTATAAAAAAAAATAATTCTGTGAATGAACGGATAAGAATAAAAGAGAAAGCTGGCGCTACCCAGATAGAAATTTGCGATTTTTTTTTATTCTTTGATGGTTATATCTGTGCTCGGTCTTTGTCGTGTCGTTATTATATATATATATATCTACGTATATATTAGTATATATTATATTATATATATTATATATATATAATGATCTATATAATATATATATATTTTTATATACATATATATATATATATATATATATATATACTTATTCATATACTATATTATATATATACAATTACTATATTATATATATATATCTAATGAGTTTGGTGGAGGGTTGGCCCTACCTATTAGGGCTAGATGCGGATGATTTGTGCTGTGGTGGGCGAATTGAAGAGAGGTTGGAGGATGTAGAGAGTTTGGCGGGTTGTAAAGGGGGGTTGAAAGTAAACGTGGATAAGAGTTAAGGTTATGGTTGTGAGGAGGACACTCCTCAGTGTGGAAGTTATGTTGCATGGTGAGCAGCATAGAACAAGTGTCTGAGGTTACATATTTATGGGTATATGTTGGATGAGAAGGAACGGACGAGCAGAGTGTAGTAGGAAGTTTGTGAATGGCAGGAAGTGTAGGTGTGCGCAATTAAATCGTTGGGTGAATGCAACGGGACTAAGTCTTGAGTGTGCGCTAGGTCTTACATGAGGGTATGTTGTTACTGTGTTTATGTATAGACTATGGTCTGAAGTAAGAAGTATAGATCTAAAGTTCAATGTGTTCGATGGACAATCTTAGGGTTTGTGCTAGGTGTGAGAAGATTGATAAAAGAAGAATGAACGTATTAAGAGAGGAGTTGTGAGAAAGGAATTAATGAGAGAATAATGAAAGTATGTGATGGTGCTTGTATGTGAAAGTTGAATTGATGCTGGTTTGTTAGCGGATGTTATAGTGTGTGACGTGTGTTGGGAAACGACCGCTGGGGAGACCGAAGCGAGTGGATGAGTCGGTACGAATGTCTGAAGGAAGAGAATGTGAGTTTGGCAGAAGAGGCGAGAATAAAGGCATGATAGGAGAGAATGGCCGGGGTTTTGTGAGGGGGCAGGTTGTGGCCCACCTGGGCGGGATGAACCCTTACATTGCAGCGATACCACAGTGAGGTTCCCTCGCGTCCTGATGCGTCTAGGGTGGAGTTTCTGTCTGTGACGAGCTCTTTACTAATTAATGGTACAAGAGGGGGCGGTAAGGCTGGGATTTCTTTTCGACGTTTGTCATGTCTCCACTGGTCTTTCTTTTCCGTGCTTGTTACGCACCCTACTCCCATCTGAGTGGAAGATAAAGGTGAGAAGAAAGAAAGAATATTTACCTTAATATATATATAATATATATATATTATATATATATTATATATATATATTATATATATATATATATATATATATATATATATATATATATAATATATCATAGATGTATATGATATATATATATATATATATATATTTATATATATATATATATAAACGCCAATATGTAAGTGCATAAAAATACATTACATATTTCAAGTTTTTTCAGACGAGCTGACGCTATTATTATTATTATTATTATTATTATTATTATTATTATTATTATTGTTTTTGTTATTATTATTGATTATTATTATTATTATTTATTAACTTTTTTTGTTTTTGTTTTTTTACTTTAAAGACAAAAAAAATTTCCCCAGCTACTTCTTGGTAACAAAACCATACAAAGAGTTATTTCAATCCATACAACTATAATGAAAAGGATATTATTTTTAGTGAAGTCTACTGACAATCGCAAACATAAGCCAAATAGAGTCAAGATCTATTGTGAAATATTCACAATTTAGACAAAATGTAAAAATTAAACATTCAAAGTAATATGAAATCTATATATAAATAGAAAAAAAAATACCTTTTAACGTGCTTTATCCCCTTTTCAGAGGAAATCGAATTTTAAGGCCGGCTATCCCAAACCAGCGCCACCAACGTGTTCGCAGTCGAGTTTTAATTCTCGCCCCCAGGTAGATAAAACTCCAACTGCTACGCGAAGAATTGAACCAGCATCCTCTCATATGAGAGTCGGCGAGTCAACCTCTTGCGCCACGAGGCGTTCTAGTAAATAAATAGAAATACCTTATAATTGATTGCAAGAGTATAGTTTTCGACAACTTAATACCTTTAATACCATTTAAGTATGGTTTCTAACATACCCAAGTATTTAATTTATTTTATTTCATAATTGATAATAAAAAAATCTTATTAATTCACATTTTAAAGTAAATAAAATTAGTAATATAATAGGGATAACTAAAGAAAAAGTCTAGCTAGTAAAATATCTGAATATTTTTTACTTTATAAATAAACAAACTATAAATTCAATTTTATTTACATTTAAATATGTCTCTCTTGCATTAAAACAAACCTTAAATAATTTTATGCAATTTTTTTTTCATTTTTTTACAATTATCAAAGAAAATCAGCTGCCACTTTACTACTTGAAATTTTTTATCAACAATTTCATCCGCTAATAATAAGTGTCATATATATATATTATATATATATATATATTATAATCATAATATATATATACATATATTAATTTTTGTAAATTATTTTATCTATTATTTATATATATTATGTATAGACATATTTATATATCTAAAAATAATAATATTAATATCATATATAATATATATATATATATATATATATATATATATATTGATCGATAATGATTTATAAATATTTGGGAGAAGTACCCTGTTCGTAAAACGGATTCATAAAAAGTTTTAGTAGGAAGTAAAGAGATTCACTTAAAATATATGACTAACATTATGCAGAAGAGAGCGAGGCAACGGAAAGGCTAAAAATAATGAATCTACCTGCTAAACTTTTGTGGACGAAATCGTCGCTTTCACAGAGATTATCAATAAATGCAATACATGTAAGTTTGCAGCTTTCAATAAATAGGAGTGCTTGAACAGATTCGCGATAATAAATGGAGGTTCATTTTCCCACAAATGCTATCAAGAAATGGAACTTCACCTGATAGTCGTTGCTGGTATTAAATTTTCAGAAAGCGAATTAAAAGGCAAATAGAGAGAAATCTTTACAAGGAGAATGAGATACTTATACCTCTAGATTACAGCTTGACTATCATAGAAGACAGACAGAAAAAAAAACATTAAAGGCGT
>JABUQX010127515.1:0-10000 GCA_015478945.1 Trachelipus rathkii | reverse complement strand
TCTCTCTCTCACTCTCTCTCTCTCTCTCTCTCTCTCTCTCTTCAGATTTTTGTTTTATTATACCATTTTTTATACATGAAATTTGAAAAAATTCTACTCAAAAACTATGAATATCTCCGGACAACCATGATCTGCCCAGTCTGTAAACTGGAGATGCCACAGACCGTATTTTCTCTGTGACATTTGGCCTGGGATTGCTTGGCTTACAGAGTCACGTGGGAGGCACTGATTTTGCACTTCATGACTACTGCCAGAGCACAGGTTGGAAACAAGCCATTTCCAGCATTTCAGCACTTTGAGCACAAGTTTGGAAATTATCAGGAGCAGAGCAAAAGAGCTGAAGGTATTATAAATAATAAATAATAATAATAAAAAAATAAAAAAGTAAATCACGCGCGCGCGCGCATTCAAATTCAGAACCTATTAACAAAGAACTGATCTCAAAACAAATCGAGAGGCGACAAGTTCAGCGCCATTCGTCCTAAACAATTGAGCAAAATTATTAAAATATTATGGTGTGATCGATGATATCCAGCCGAATTAAAGTGGTGGACATCAAAACAATAAAGTCGGAACAGTCAGTGATCGATAAGATCCTGCAAATTGGTCGTCGCTTAAATTAAAGGTGGACTTATCGCTTATTAATGAAGTCAGATGATAGATGTGACGGTGAGGATGCCTTTGAACGTTAGAAATAACCCTCTAGAAGTGGTGGACATCAAAATTGTTAATACAAAATATTATGATAATGAGTTCGATGATGTCACCGGCTTAGAACGTTAGAAATAACCCTCTAAAAATTAAGATGATAGTGTGATCAATGCGACCACCGACTTAGAGCGCTAGAACAGCGGTAAGCATTTGCGGTAAATTTACCTCTAAGGGGTAAACATTAAAACTGTTCAATATAAGTTCGGCGCCAAAATTCTTTTAAGATGTACTTTTAACATTTATCAAATGATCTCAATAGTTCGTTTGATTTCACCTTATCTAATTCTATCGTTTTAATAAATTAGGATTCGGTATGTGTTGAAGTTCATAGACCAATTTCCTTAAAATGTTTATCTAACTTCTTTTTGAATAAATCGATGTTACCGCTGTTCACTATTTCATAAGAGAGACTATTCCACTTCTCAATTACATCGTAAATGAAATTCTTTGCTATATTGGTTTGAAATCGTTTATGACAAAGTTTATGCCCATTACTTCGTGTTATATCGTTAAAATCATATCTAAAGAACTGCCTGTAATCGATATTTTCAAATTTATTTAGTATTTTGAAGACTTCTATTAATTTTCCTCTCAATCTTCTTGTTTCTAAGAATGTATATCTAATAATTCGCGTAGTCGTTGCTCATTTGACTTACCTCTCATCAATTCAGGGAATAATTTAGTTGCTCTTCTTTGAATTCTTTTCAATTTTTCTATCTTTTTTGAGGTATGACTCCAAAACTACTGCGTATTATTCCAGATATGAGGTCTAATGTTTTTAAAAAGTGTATATTTTAGATTTATATATTCGAAGTTTCTGGCAATAAATCCAAGAGCTTTATTTGCTTTTTTAACAGTTTTCAGCACATTGTTTCGCAAACTTTAAATCCTTATTAGTTACCACTAGATCCTTTTCCTCACTGACAACTTTGATAGAAGAGTGTCATCTATTTTTGTAATCATATTCTTTGTTCTTCCCAAGATGTATAACCTTAGATTTTATCGGTATTAAAAATTTCATTTGCCAATTTACAATCTTGTTTAGGGGTCGCTTTGGAGTAATTGATGATCTTTCTCACATGTTATGCGATTTCCAAGTTCGTATCATCCATAAATTTCAAATATTGCCTAAAACATTGTCATCTATGTCATTTACATATATAATAGACAGTATTATTGGACATAGGACAGATCCTTGGGGTACACCATAGTAACATTCGTCCAATCTGAGCATTCACCGTTGATGGTGAAATTGTTTTCGATCGGAAAGTCAATTTTGAATCAATTTAAAAGTTTTCCTTGAATACCATAAGCTTTAAACTTCAATAATTTTTGATGAGGGACGGTATCAAATGCTTTTGTTGAATCTAAGTAACTGACATCGAAAGATATATAGTTATCTAAGTTGTTAATTACAACAGTAAAATTCTAGTAAATTAGTTCAGCTTCATCTATTTCTTCTAAAACCGTTGGGAATTCTTGAGCAATCAAGAGGTCTTCAAGATGTGCAACTAACCTATTAGTTAATTGCTTCAAAATTTTACCAACTATAGAAGTCAAGCTAATTGGTCTGTAGTTATTCGGAACCTTACGATCTCCTTTTTTGAAAATGGGAGTTATATTAGCAATTTTGAAATCATGAGGAACTATCCCTTCTTTTAAAGACTTATTGAAAACATTGTCAAAAGGTTTCACTAATATGTCTTTCAAATTTTTTAAGTTGTTGGATAGTATATCCTGCGATTCAATCGTTTATTTATTAATAATTTATCAATCTGGAAAGCAACTTCCTCTTCTAGAATTTCAAATGTATCTAAAATGTTGTCTGCATGAAAAAAGAAGAAGAAGAAGAAGAAGAAGAAGAAGAAGAAGAAGAAGAAGAAGAAGAAGAAGAAGAAGAAGAAGAAGAAGAAGAACTCCAAATATAATAATAATAATATATATAATATAATAATAATAATAATAATAATAATAATAATAATAATAATAATAATAATAATAATAATAATAATAATAATAATAATATATCACAGCTCTTTTGTTTTATTGCTAACATAAGCTTTCTAAAAATGTTTCTATCGAAGAGATATTTTATTTAAAAACTAATCTAAAGTAAAATAAAATATCATAACTTTTGTTAATAGTCCAAGCTTTCGTCCGATCAATTGAGCATTTTCAAGGGAATTTTTTTATATTATAAAAAGACAGAAGTGATTCAATGGAAATTCGATATATTAACAAAAGTTATTGCTTTATTTTACTCCAGAATAACCTTGAAATAAAAGATCTCCAGTTGGAATAAACATTATCGGGAGTCTCTACAATGAAAGAAAATTCGAAAGAAAGAATAATACAAATAATAAAAATAATAAAAATAATAATAATAATAATAATAATAATAATAATAATAATAATAATAATAATAATAATAATAATAATAATAATAATCTATATTATTATCATCTATCTCCTATCCCCAGATTAGGGGTGAGGAGCGTAGCATACACCGGAACAGAAAAGTAGTAGAAGAACATGACGCAATTCGAAAAGAAAGCCCCCCTTTACCGTCCCCTTTATACCCTTAGGTTGGAACTCTTCGCAGTCAGAAAAATCTATCCTAGAGGTTTCACGAGACTTTGACGGACTCTTACCGTGGTATCTCGTCAATGTGGGGTTAATCCACTAGGCAAAGCCCACAATCATACCCCCCTCACATAACCCTGCCATTCACTACTGTTATGCACCTTTCTTCTAACCTCTACCAAACTCACATTCCTTTCAGGTATTCTTTACCCCAGCTCAAATCCACTTTTTTCTTGGTCTCCCAGCCGGTCGATTCCCAACACACTCACCACTATACATCCGCTTAACCAACCGACTATCATCCATCCTTTCCATATGACCAAACCATCTCAATGTACCCTCGTTTATTCTTTTATTTACGCCTTTCTTCACACCACACAACTTCCTAATGCGTTCATTCCACATTTTATCAATTCTTCTCACACCTAACACGCCTCAAAGATTGTCCATCTGGACACTTTTTCTACCTTAGATAATAATAATAATAATAATAATAATAATAATAATAATAATAATAATAATAATAATAATAATAATAATAATAATAATAATAATAATAATAATAATAAAAATAAAAATAAAAATAAAAATAAAAATAATAATAATAATAATAATAATAATAATAATAATAATAATAATAATAATAATAATAATAATAATAATAATAATAATAATAATAATAATATAGAAAAATTTAATGTTTTGGGGAGAAAGCAAATAAATTACCTGATCACATTCCACGCTTGTATTATCAATTTGCGGCCAGTAGGGAAAACTTTTACTTGTATTAGTGTCTCCTTCAACGGCCGCAAGCATCACTACTAGTCGGACATCCGTTTCCCAAACACATTGCCAGAAATGTGCAACAGTTGTTGGTAAGGGACCTTGTGCACAAATATAAAACCTTTGTGTATCTCCAACGCTAGCCTAGTTGAAAGAAAGAAGATTAAGAAAATGATGTAAACAAATGTATGAAAAATTAAATTTAGTACAACTATAAAATTATCCCAATGCAATATTATTCACATTTTGTATATATATAGAACGCCTCGTGGCGCAGAGGCTGAGTCGCCGACTCTCATACGAGAGGACGCTAGGTTCAAATCCTCCGCGTAACAGTTGGAGTTTTATCTACCTGGGGGCAAGAATTCAAACTCTACTGCGAACATGTTGGTGGCGCTGGTTTGGGATAGCCGGTCTTAAAGTTCGATTTCCTGTAGTCCCCCCGTGTTACCCTCTTAATAGGAGATAAAGCACGTTAAAAGGTAGTTTATATATATATATATATATATATATATATATATATACCGTATATATATATATATATATATACTAGCCTATATATATATATATATATATATATATATATATATTATATATATATATATATATATATATATATATATATATATATATATATATATTACCGTAATATGAGAAGCATTTATATAACCAGCTTTATTATCTTTTGAAGGAGTTATTTTGACCCTGTTTTCCTCATAAGGAACGATATCCTTGTATCGATTTCGAGGAACATTTTCGGAGCGCAAGGCAGAAGTGAAATCAGGGTTATTCTTGATCCTTGGGATGGATTCATACTCTCGAACAATATCCATACTTTGAATTTTTTCCTCTAGTTCCATTGCCTATAAAAAAAAAAGGTACATAACCAAGACTATTAGTAAATTTCCAAAATTTAATATTTTAAAATCTTTATATTTGATGATCAATATGAATAAATCAATTAATAAACAATAATTTATGTCTTCAATTATTTATGAATAAAACTTTTTAATTCTCCCATGTTTGGTTTTACAAATTTTGTATCTTATTTCTTTTTCACATATAACTTAATTAAAATAATCCGTATTTCTAAACTTGAGTAAGACAATCTTAGTTTAAAAAGCTAAACTTTTCACATTTCTGAAACATAACTAAATGTTTTCTTTTCATAAAATTAAATTTTTCAACTAATTACAATTAATAATTACTTTAATTCCAACATGCAATAAATGATTATGTTCTGAAGCCGTTCCAAAATTTGTTCTGTTTCTAAAATTCATTTTTATAACATTAATAAGACTTGTTTTTTCATGTTTAAAATTTACAAAGATATAACAAAGAAACAACAACTTTCTACGAAAGATGCCAAAATAGTAAAATATTAGTCGATCTTTTGCTGTTTTTGTCAATTACTTAAACTCCAACAAAAAACTTATCCCTAAAATTAACTAACGACTTAGATACAAAATAGAATTACAGTTCTAGACTGTTTTGATTTTTTTAATATCTCATACAAATTAACACAATAGTTGTAAAATGGGATAAATCTATTCAACTGAGTTTTCTTCAATCTAACACTTTCAGTCAATCAAAAATATTTCAGGAAACACCAAAACTCTTCTCACGGTTCAAAAGTTTCACTGAATAGAATTCAGGATTCAGGAACCCTTGAGCTATGAAATTTATCTTTAGAAAAAAAAATCAAAAGCGGCAGGCAACAGCGTCAATTTAAGCCCACACCTACATTGGCTGACTTAAATCACTCTTGCATTAAAGGAAAAAGTTACATCTTCTTAGCCATTTAATACTGTATTTATAAAGATAATGGAAACATTATGAAATACCCTTTCCGTTAAATAAGTGATGAGATCTTAGCGCAAAGTAAATTCCCCATAAAAAAAAAAAATTACATTACTCTAAGGCTATGATGTACTACTCTTAATTCCATCACCATGATCTAAATTCTTACTTTATAATAATCCAAAGTTCTTATCTCACATATCAGGTGAGAAACTTATTACAAATATTAAAAAAAATACCATTTACCCATTTTTAAACTGCAAAAGAAGAAACAGTTTTACTGCTGTCCCAGATCAATTCATTTAGCTTGTGCTCTGTGCATATAAAGGAGGCATCTTTAAACTAACAATTTATGCAATCAAATTATTCTATTAATTTTCAACCATTTATTCTTTTCCACAATATCACTTTTATTTACGCTGCAACTACAATTTACAAAGCGATAACTCCTGCCTATAATATGTCCTATATTAATGTCTTTCATTCGTTTATAAAGCAATCCTTCCCATTGATGTACCATTACATTCCTTCTGTTTTTGTTCCAATTTGCTTATTTATTATACGCTTCACCCTTTATTCATATTACACATCTACATAGCAGCAAAGTCTTAACATTCTTACTTAATAATAATAATAATAATAATAATAATAATAATAATAATAATAATAATAATAATAATAATAATAATAATAATAATAATAATAATAATAAATTATGAATAAGGTACAGTGTTGTCTGCTTTAGTGAATAGCAATTTAGATAATAATATTTAAATAAAATAAAGGCATAAAATTGGCATAAAAACATATAAAATCCCTAACCTTTGGATCCTTGTTTGAATATGAAAATGATTCCATTATAAGATCTGGTTTTGCGCGAACATCTTTTTGTGACAAGGAAACTGTAGAAACTTTTTTGGAGTCTTCGGAGCATATTGCTGATTTTGTTCCCTTTCTAGCATTTGAGTGATAGTCTTTTGTCTGAGAAAAGATACTGCTAATCAAATTTTTTTGACTGTTCAAAGGAGCCTGGGGCAGATTCTGAACAGGATGTTGCTGAGCCATTGTATGAGTGGATGTAGAATGCTGTGATGATATATTCTGAAATTGTTGCTGAGGAACCTGTTGACCTGACTGAAGTTTGATTTTTCCCTTAGAAAGAGGAGGTGGTGGTTGTAACTGCAATTGTTGCTGAGGTTGAGATGGATGTTGCTGTGATTGTGCTGGATGTTGTTGCTGAGGGAAATTTGTCTTTGTCTGCTGCTGATGGAGCTGCTTTTGTGATTGTTGGTGGGTTTGGCTTTGTAAAAACTGCTGCTGCTGAAGACGAGCTTGCAAAAGATGTTGTTGCTGTGATTGTGTAATTAGTATTGATTGGTTTTGAGAAAGAGCCCCGTTAAAAACGTGCTGCTGCTGCTGCTGCTGCAAAGATTTTTCCTGATGTTGTAAAGAGTTTTGCTGTATTTGTTGTGATTGGGTAACTACTTTCTGCTGTTGAGCTTGAGGCTCTACAAAATGTTGCGGCTGTGTTTGAAGTTGATGTATAGTAAATGCGTGATTTTGAGAGTTATTGAACTTAGCTAGAAACTGAATACCACTTCCTGGAGCAGCTGATTCGTAAGAGGAACGAAGTAATGCTTCTTCTGATTTCTGACTGTCTTCTGCATCTAATTCCGGAGCTGATTTTGCCCTTCCTCTTCTGTCTGGCTTAATGTCTGAAAGAACTGTTCCAACATTTTGATAAATAGGTTCGTCGGAAGATGAGTCAGTGTTTGAAGGAATAAAACCATTAAAAGAGGCGCTAGGAGTCAAATTCTTTAAGCCAGAATTTTGTTCTAGTGCAGCTACACGACCGTTACTTAACTGATAAATGGCATCCAAATTGTCCGTTGAATATGTGGGAGCAAACGAATGCAGAAATGGTGATTCCGTTTTAGTTAACTCTAATCTAAGACTCTCAACTGCATCTGTAAGTTCTGAGAGGTTCTCATAGGTTCTTGACAGTTCTGGAGAGCCCAGGCACCCTAACGACGAGGTAAGTAGTGAAAGACGCTTTTTGCTACCATAAGTTTCTATAGATGCTTCTTCACTCTATTTAAAAAATAATAATAATAATATTAATAATAAGTAATAAGTAATAATAAAAAAATAATGTGTAATAAAAAAAATGTGTGTGTGGTAATAAATGTAGAGGTGTACAGGATCCTGTTGGAACTTTTACGTTGCCTCCATAGCTAATTAAGAGATATTTCATCCCTGCCAATGGACATCCAATCTATGTAGTCATTTACAGTATTAAGTTATATCCATTTCGAAATGCTAATTGGTTTAACAATTAGGCTAACAGTCACAGATATATTTCATATTTAATTAACATTTTAAAATAATTTTTTTTTCCCTCCATTTTCCAAACTATATATACTCAATATTTATTTATTTAACATTATAAAATAAACAAGGAAATAACTGACTAGTTTTCCTCTTAATTTTCCTAACTATTTATTTGAATGTTCAAAAATTATGATGCAGAAAAACCAGTTGTTATTCATATGTATAGGAGTAAATTGGTGAACTTCTCTCTTCAGGTACATTACCTGCTTCAGAGCCTCTCTCAGAATGTTGATGTAGCAGGGAGTGCAAACGCTTTTCTTGCTCTAAACTTTATGTATGAAAACTTTTCTTTTCCGCTATTCCATCACTGCTAAACTTTCTTATCTGTAGCCATTAGAGAAAATTTTTCTTTTAGATAACTTTCCTAATTTTTTACTTGGATCTTCTGTTGGTTTAATATTTCTTTTTCTATTTTTTCTCTCTTCAATTCCCTTTTCATTTCTCTACTCTCTTCAGTATGATAACTTAAAAATTTCTTTGCGATAGCAAATCTTAGATCCCTGAATGTGCCAACGTAGATTTTATTGAAGACTCACACTCAGAACTCTCAGGGTTTCTAATTGGTGAAAAATTTCTCGAGGTCGAGATGAATGACCGTTCCACATTCTCAAAGCACTCATCAAATATTTTAAAAAATTTCATTTCATATTTAATCCACTTCCAAACTTTTTTCTTCTTTCTAAGTTTCAAAAAAAAAAAAAATATTTATCTTATACTGCTAATAAATAATAATACTAACAACATCAGCAGGGCTGTCAAAAACATTAAATCCACTTTTTAAAACACTGTTCTCCATAAAGTTTTCTTTTTTTTTTCTTTTTTCAAGGTTTCTTAAGTTTCAGTTTCATCGTTTGTATACCATCATCATCATTACCAACCAATATCTAATACTCTGGCATGAGTAATTACAGGAAACAACATTGATTTTGACCTATTTATTACATTGTTATCATAAATGGCTGATATAATATGAAAACTAAAAGTATACCTATATATATATATATATATATATATATACTTTCCTATATATATATATATATATATATATATATATATATATATATATATATATATATATATATATATATATATATATTATATATATATATATATATATATATATATATATATATATATATATATATATATATATATATATAACATATATATATATATATATATATATATATATATATATATATATATATATATATATATATATATATACAGGGTCGTAACCAGGAGTAGGGTTGAGGGGAAAGAACGAAAGGAGAATCTCTACTCTAGCAGAGGCAATACAACAAAGTGTCAAATAAATAGGGACTATCTGATTGGACAATATATATATATGATATGATAGTGCAGCAACAATAGGTGTTCAAGCTCTGTCGAAAATATCCAGCACCATTCACATTCATGTAAAGTACAATATAATACAAGCTTTACTGGCACAGTGAAAACAAGTGGGTACTATTTTACTAGGTCACCTCAGAGGGGTCAACTATTTTAACAGAAAACATTAGAAAGATTTTTCCAGAGACAAAATGAAAGAAGATGGATGGAAAGTTACGATAAATTGCTACAATTTATAGAAGATTTTATAGAAATTGTTGAAGATTTAGAGGAACTTGAGGAGTATCAAGATATTTAACCTTCTTCAAATATCTCAAAATCTTTTGAAATTTATAATCACTATCAAATTTATAATCAGTTTAATTATTACTTCAACTTT
>JABUQX010127514.1:47500-50246 GCA_015478945.1 Trachelipus rathkii | reverse complement strand
GATATTTATTAGATAAGTATATATATATAATTATAAGGAAATATATATTATATACACATATATTATTATATATTATATTATATATCGTTATATATTCTTATATATTATATATAGATTATATATAATATATTCATTGATAGATTATCCGCCTCCACCCTCCATATAATTATATATAACACAGCGATTGTATGAATTCGAAAACATTTCATAAAAATGAAGTGAAAATGCCTTAAGTCAAATTGAAACTTTGTTATTAATGCAGCTTCTTTCAATCCTTCTTTATAAAATATTTAAATAAATAAGGGTGAATTCTTTAAGGGGTTACAATAGGGATTCACCTTTCCTTATCCCTTGACCTTCAATAAATTATCTATTCAATACTAACTAACTCCTAAGATAATCCTGGTTACGTTAACTTATATATCTAATGGTAATTTATTTGTATAAATTTATTTTTATATAAATTTGTTGAAAAAAAAAATAATTATAAGAGGGTACAAAACTTCAATATAAGAGTGCGAATACGTTAATCCTCGATTAGGTAGATTACTAAAATAAAAATTGGTTCAACTAACCTGGAGGCGGATAATCGACATGAGCCTATTTTATTATATAGTATATTATAGTATATAATATTTTTCTTATATTATAATTACTATTAGTAATAATTATTATATTTTATTTATTTATATATATATTATATCAGTATAATATTATGATATAATTATACTAATATATTTATTTAGAGAGAGAGAAGAAGAGAGAGAGAGTAATATAATACTAATAAAAGCAAGATGATCTGACAAACTGTAGGCCTACACTATACACTTCAAACAACCAAAGGGAAATAATAATGTAATATTACAATACAAATATATATTTGACAGCATTATTGTCCGTTCGTTTTTGTTCGCCGAGACGTTAATTTTTGGAACATGAGAGTCAATGTTCCAATTTGTTTATTGTTATTCACAAATTTGAATATTCAGTAAATTTGAATAAAAATCGGTTTCAGCTCGTGGTATTCGCAAATCCTGTAAAGTTGTAGGTATTAATAGCGTCCACGCGGTTTCATATTTTCACACATACATTTTTTTTCTTCCTTCAAAATCATATAGGGCAATTGGTTTATAGTGATTGTAAAGATAGGTTCGTGTAACAATCATGTATGGTTTCTTTGGGAAAAAAATTAAATTTATTTTTGGGACCTATACTAAAATTTGATGAAGAGTTTTTATTTTTTTTTCATTAAATAATAAATTTTCATTTAATGTACTGTGGAATTTTATAAGATGTACAATATTAAAACCACTTTTTTAAATATCTAATATTTATTAATATTCCTTACTAAAAATTTAAATGAATAAAAAATAATTAATAATTGAACACTTCGATATATCTATATATTTATTATTATATATTATTATTATTTATTATATTATTATTATAATTATATATTTTAATTATATTTTATATATTTTTTATTTATTATATTTACTTTATTATAAATTTATTGTTATTATTAACTATTTTATTATTATTATTTATTTATTTTGGAATTTTTATTTTATTTCTTCGTGTTGGTGTTATTTTTTATTTTTCTTTTATAGGTGATGTTTATTTAATTTTTGGCGGCAATGATGCTATAGCGTTTGGCTATTATGGGATTTGGAGGGTGTAGAGTTGCTCATTTGAGCTTATTGGATTATGTTTATGTTATCTTCAGTTAATTTATTATTATTTTTTTTTTTAGTGTTGGTTTTTTTTTTTGTTTGTTATTGTGTACGGTGGACGGTTGTGCTGTATTTATCTATTGAAGCACTTAGGCTTTTCTGAGATATACTTTACTTAATTAAGGACCTTTCACTATATTTATCTGCTTATTCCTGTCTGATATGGCAGTAGTATTAGTAACGGGTGTGTCTGATTTATTCCTATTATATAATATATATATATATAATATACTATATATGTATACGTATATATATTAAGTCATTATATTATATACTAACTATATATTATTTAATATATAAATTATATATATACATATATTATATATATATAATATATATATAATATATAGTATAAGATATATTTTATTATTATATATATATAATATATTTAATTATTATATTATAATATATTACATATTATATACTATATATACACTATATATATACTATACATATATATATCACTAACTATATTATGTTATATAATATATTTATATTTATTATATAGTATATAATAATAAGATATCATATTATATATATAATAGTATTATATATATATAACTTATATATATATATATTATTAACTATATATATATAATATATTATATATATATATATATATATATATAATATATATATATACTATAAATTTATTCTTAATATAAAAGGAATTATTAGTCCTGACTTGGTGTGGTCAATTGAGACCTAATCAACATTCAAAAGAAACGTCGAACAAAATGTAATGGAACTAACGCCATCCATAACCGCTTTGCTACACAAGTTTCCAAATCTCAATCAATCACCATCTCGCCTCCCGTTCTTGATCATTTTCAATTATCACCGGTAATTTTCATTTATATCTATGCAGATTTACCTATTCTTCTAAAACCTTTCTCTCTCTACTACACATTACCTTTTGTCCTCCTTACACTAATAGAACTGGGTCTCGTATCCCAAAATCCTATTTCCTATCTTGTATTCCATCAACCCACACACATTCAACTTAATCACCT
>JABUQX010127514.1:17500-42500 GCA_015478945.1 Trachelipus rathkii | reverse complement strand
TAACTTCCTATTAATGTTCAGTAAATACTTTTTAAAAAACAGTTTTTATTTTCAGTAATCTAGAAACTTTAAAACGAAAACCCGAAAAATGGAAAAAAAAAATTTAAATATGCAAAGTACTAGCAATACAAGAAGAAAAAAGAAAACAAAAAAACCGAAGAAAATAATACAAAAAGCTTTTTAAAAAATCTTTAAAGAACAAAACAAAACAAAAGCAACAATAAATAATTGTTTAAAAAAAATTGCCGGCGTGTGAAATCGGACATGTGAGAAACAGAAGAGAACATCGAATTCTGTTTCGAAGTTCTGAAATTCGGCAAGAATCATCGCTGAATTGGGAGGACCAATAATTTTAAATAAGGTTACTACTGCAGATAAACCAAAAGCAATATATATATATATATATAGTAAAATATAGTTAAAGTTATATTTTATACATTAGATACATGCTAATTAATATAGTGTAAATGTGTATATATTATTATATATTAGTATACTGTACAGTTTACAGTTATTTTATTACTACTAAATAGTCTTATATTAAAATATTTTGGGTTAATAAAATACTAAAATTAGTGTTATATTTTTTAAATTATATTATTTATTTTATATAAAATTAGATTTATTTTATTTATATATACATATAAATTATATATAATTATTATATATATATAATATATTATAAGGGGTAGTAGCGAGTTTTAATATTTAATATATATATATATTTAATTATGACGTATATATATATATTTTATATATATAGTATATATATAGTATATAAATATATATATTAATATATATATATATATATATATATATTATATATATTATAGTTATATATATATAATATTATTATATTATTATATATTATATACTATATTATATTATTTTCATAAGGTAGGGCGGGTGAGATATATATTATTATGTATATATAATATATATTATATATATTATATATGATTATATATGTATATATATATATATATATATATATATATATATATATATATAGTATACATATATATATATATATATAATATATATATATGTATAAATATATATATTATATTATATATATATATATAATATATATATAATATATACTAATATATACTTATATATAGTAGTATAATATATTATATATATAATTAATATAATATTATTTAATATATATATATATATATATATAGTATATATATATATATATGTAGTATAGTATGAGTATTTTATTTATATATATTTAATATATATATATTAATTTAAAAAAATTTACTTTAATAATCAATCATATTATAATAAATATTATCATTATGTATATTATGATTCTTATTATTATTTTTATTATTATTATTATTTATTTATTATTTATCTATTATTATTAATTATTATTATTATTATTATTTTATTATTATTATTATTATTATTATATATTATATTTATTAATTATTTTATGTAATTATCTATTATATAATAATTATTTATTATATATTTTCATTATTATTATTATATTATTTTTATTATTAATTCGTTATTTATATTATTATTATTATTATTATTATTATTAATTATTATTATTTATTATTAATTATTATTTTTATTTATTATTATATTTAATTGTTATTTTAATTTTATTCAAATGGGAAAGTGTTTCCAAAGATACTTACCCATTATATTATTATTATTGTTGTTTTTAATTTTTTTATTATTACATTCGTTTAAAAAATGTAATAACATGTAATAAAAACGTTTTACGACCATTTTTTGTTTATTATTCCTCTGGCTTAACTACAGCTATTATCCATATAAGAACCAAGTCGCGTGCAAGTTAGGTGTAGTTGTGGTTAAGATAGGTGTTTGGTTGCTCAGTGGAGGCTGGTGCTGCCTTCAATTATTGAACTGCCAGTATAATAGTATATATATATATATATATTATTATATATATTATATATATATATTAATATATTATATATATATATATAATATATAGTATAATATATATTATATATATATAACATAGTATATTATATATTAATATATATATATATATATATATATTATTATAATATTATATATGGTATATATTATATATATTTTATTATATTATAAGGGTATTATTTATTATATATATATATAGCTAGATATATATATATAAAGATATACTTTATTTTTTATATATACGTATATATTTATATTATATTATTATTATTTTATATATATATATATATATACTACTATATATATGGTATATATATATTATATTCAAGGAGTGTATTAATCGCCTATATATGTTCATACTTAATATTATGGATCGTGGAATAGTAGTTAAGTGAAGGAGAGAGATTAGGAGTTTTTGATGGAGATATAATGGCTTATGCGGACGACCTAGCATGTTGGAGTGAGAAGGAGGAGGAGAAGATACAGGAGGTGGTGAGGTTGTTTGCTGAAGAGTTGGATGAGGCAGGGATGAAGATGAATGTACATAAGACAGAGATATTAATGGTAACGGGAGGAAACGATAGACATGAGATGCATGATTGTATGTGAGGGAGGAGATGAGGTGAAAGGCCGTGATTTCCAGCGTCTATTTAGAGTGGATGTTTTACACGGGGACTAGAGGATGTGGAGGAGAAGATTAACTAGAAGAATGAGACATAAAATGGATTGGAACAAGCTATGAAAGCACTGTATCCCATTTATTGAAAGGAAGGAATGTTTTGGAATGTAAAGCATTAAAAAGGTAATCTCGAAAGTATAATATTGACTTCGACTCTTGCTGTATTGGGAGCTTTGAAAAACGTGAAACTACTCACAAGGAGTGTGGAGAAGAGTAGAATATTAAGCGCAAGAAATGAGGGCTTTCTGAGAGCAATGACTAAGAAGAAGCAGAAGTAGACAGAATAAGGAACGAAACTAACCAGAAGAAACTGTAGGCGTTGAAGAAGATTATAACTAAAGATGGATTGGGAAACTGAGTGGTGGGGACAGCTGGAAAGGATATCCATGCCTTGATAGAATGGTCCGAAAAGAAAGATGGGAATGGACTACCGGAAGGAAGAAGACCGGGAGAGGTAGACCGAAGAACGATAGGACTGTATCAGTGAAGGATTCTTTAAAGAGATGCCAGCTGCAGACAATGAAATGGTTGAAGAGAAGAGGAGTGGTCCTGGAGAGAGATGTCTGGAAGGAGGACCCTCGCAGCGATCTTGACAGGATGAAATCCTTCGGAGAGGAGAGGTGAAGAGAAAGTTTGTAATATAATATATATTATTGGGTATGTGCTTATTATTATATAATATATTTATATATATATATATATATTATATTATATATTATATATGTATATTATATTATTATATATATATAATATAGGTATAGTTATATATATATATTATATATTATATAATATATGGGTGGCATTTTTCTGACTGCGGCGAGTTCTCATTAAAGGTATAAAGGGGACTAGTAAAGTCGATTGGCTATGCTTTCGACTTGCGTTCGGAACTCGTTGCTACTAGTGTTTTCTCTTTCCCAATGGACGTTCTACGCGACCTTACCGTTAGCACAGGTCTTGGGAAGAGACGATGGTGAGTTGATAAATATATATATGGGTAATATTATATATATAATATAGTATATAGTAGTATTATAATATATTTATTATATATATATATATATATAATATATATCTATATATGTATTATATATAGTATATATATATATATCAGTATATATTATAGAGTATATAGTTAATATATAATTATATATATATATATTATATATATATAATATTACGAGTATTATATATATATATATATATATATATATATATATATATATATATATAGTAGTATAGTAAATAGTTATTATATATATATATATATTATATAATTATATATTAGTATTATATAAATATATGTATATAATAATATATATATTTATATATATTTTGCATATAAGTATATATATTATATATGGTATATATAGTATATATTATAATATTATATATATTAGTATTAATATAATATATATATATAGTTATTTATGATATTGATATATATAGTATATAATATATATATATTATTATATATAGTATATATATATAAACTATATATATTATATTAATATATGTATATTTTACAAATAAATATAATATTATATATATATATATATTATGTATATATATATATATTCTGATATATTATTGTATTATAATATATATATTATTTTATTATATATATTACGATATAAAATATATATATAAATAAATATATAACTATATAAATAATATGATATACACTAATTATATATATATATATATATTATATATATTATAGGCTAATATATATTATATTATTATATTATATATATAATATATATATATTCGTGAATATATAGATATAATAATAGTATGCTTATTTTATTATATATATATATATATATAATTAAGTTAATCATAATATATATATATATACTATATTAATATTATTATAAGTATATATATATATCAGTATATATATATAATACTAATATATATATAGTTACTTATATATTTATATATATATATAATATTATATATAATAATATACTTATATATATAGTAATATATATATATAATATCATATATAGATATATATATACTAATATTATTATATTTATATACATATAATATATATTTTAGATTATATATTTATATATTTTTAAATTTATTTACAAATAAAATTAATATTATACGATATAATATTATATTTATTGTATATATGCTTATACCTTTTTATACAAATATTTGATATAATATATATATATGTGTAAACAAAAATAATTATAAGTTTTTCTTTATATGATAAATATGAAAAAAAATATCATGTGTAATATTGGCATAATTTATATTATTATGATACTATGTACTGCTTAAATACACTTCATAATATTTTTATTTTTTATATTTTTATAGTATTATAGTATTAATTTTCTCAAGTGTAAAACATGTGATTATAAAAAAGTTTATCTGAGCACTTCGAAATCTAAGTTCCTTGAATTTATATTTTATTATGTTTAAATATATATACTATGTATATATAATTATATTAATATATATATATATACTATACTCTGTATATATTAGTATACGTAGTTTTAATATACGTATATAGCTATATTATATATTATAGTATACTATATTTAGATAATCTATAATTAGCTAATAAATATATAGATAAAGAAACACGCATAATAGGACTGCCAGCTACATCATAATAATAAATTTCTTATGTTAATAATGAAAAAAATATATTAATATGATATTATATATATATATATATACTATAATTATATATATATATATGTATATATATATATATATAATAATATGTTATAATATATAGTAATTACGCGATTGATATAGTAATATTAATTTATAGTATTTATATAATATATTTATATATATATTTATACTATATATTATATTTATATATATAATATAATATTATATAATCATATAATATATACTGATATGATGATATGAATATATTATATTGTAGTTGTATATATTATTAAATTACGGGTGATATATACACTATTATTGTATATATATGTATATATATATATAAATATAATATACTAGGTATTATTTATATATATATAATATATCTAGATATAGAAGTTATATATATATAATCTACTATATATATATATTAGTATAATATATATATATATATATATGATATATATTATATATATATATATGTATATATTTGTATTACTTATTAGTATTATATATCTATATCCAATATATATAGTATATATACTATATATTTATATTTATATATATTATAATATATATTAATATATATATATAATATATATATATATATATATATATATAATATTATATATATTATATATTATATAGGGGCGGCTCTTCGTACAACTTTTTTATAGGTTGTTGCATCTGACATTTCACACACACAATTATATATATAATTATTTTCTATATATTTTATATATTATATATATTATATATCATATTATATATATATATATGTATTATATATAGTCCTTATAGGTTATTGATATTATGAGAAGTCCACAAAGCCTATTACGTTATTAGGTAGGCTTATATATATATATAGAATTATACTGTATTTAGTAGAGGTAGATCTTTATACAATCTTCTTAAATATCTTTTTTATCTTTTTATAGTATCTATTTATAGGTGCTGTACTTATATATATATAATATATATATATATATTTATATAGTATAAGTAGTATATATATATATATATATATATATATATGTATGGATGGCAATGTCGATTATCCATCCTCTACCTCCATAAAAACTTATATATACATCGAATTGTAATGAATTCGAAACACATTTCATAGAATTTGAGTTAAAATGCGTAACAGTTCAAATTGAGCTTTGTTATTAGCAGCTTCACACACCTCTAAAAATAATTTATAAAAAATAAAAAAGTTCAAATATTTGTAAACTAATTAAACTCATAGTCTAACGCTTGTGCTTATGTATAGAGTTGAGAGATCTATTTAAACTAACTAAAACTCTATAGTTATATTTACTTAACTTATATAATGATGTAATTTAATTGTCTACTTATTATAGTTTCACTCTGCATTGTTAAAAAAAAAAAACGATACTAAAACTCGTATGGCTCCGTGATAGCTTTAAATATAATCACTTTTCGATTACGTAATTTAATAAAAAAAAAAAAATTGGCTTCAACTTACCAGGAGGCGGATAATCGATATGAAGCCACAAATATAATATATATAATATATATTATAATAATTTATTAGTATATTTACATTATATATAATTATATATAGTATATCTATATTATACTATATATATATTTATTTATAATATTATATATTATATATTACTTAGTTATAGAGAGAGAGAGAGAGAGAGAGAGAGAATTAATAATACAATAATAAGCAAGAAGAATCTGACAAACTGCAAAAAACAAACATACATTAGGTTTCGTTGTCAGTTCGGCAAGATCGTTTAAATTTGCAACATGAGTCAATTTTCCGAATTGTTTCGTATTCACAAATTTGAATTTCAGTAAGCTGAAAACAAAGCGGCTTTGTGTCATTGATATGCAGACCAAAAGTTGTAGGGTATGAAAGCGTCCACGCGGCTCATAATCATTTCACATTAGTCATGTATACATTTTTCTCCGTCCTCAAAATGTATAGTGGCATGTGTTGTAAAAGTGGTCTGCAACAATCATGTTGGTTTGACATTTGGACTAACTAAAAATTTGTGAAACGTTTTTTTTTTCAATTAATAATAAATCATTGGAGTGTTATTTATAAATAAATATGTTGGTGGGCCCCCCCCAAATTTTTTTAATTTCTTTAATATTTAGTCCTACTAAAACTATTAAAGAATATAAAAATAAAAATAGTTGAACGGTTTCATAATGTTAAAATGATATAACTAATTGATTGCTTTGTGTTATCTATAAAATATTAAAAATCTAAAACTACTATGAAAAGGCATACCTATCATCGTACATAGAGGCCACCTCTATTGTACATGGAATATAGATATATTAAATATTATATATATTATAATACTTATATAGGTATATATATATAGTTTATATATAGTATGTATATATAATATATATAAGCGTAGTATGAGTATGATATATGTGAGTATATATTCATATATTTATATTTTATTTATATATTATATTATAAGTAATAGTAGGTAGTAACCTTAACTATATATATTAGTTTTAATATAAATATAACTATATATTATTAATATTTATTAGGTTTTATAGTATATTATATATTTATGTATTATATATATATAAATATATAGGGGGTATATATATATTATACATAAATATATATATATATTATATATATATAATATAGTATATAATATATATTATATATTATATATATATATATAAATATATATATAATATAGTATAGTAATATAGTATAGTAATAGTATAGTATATGCTACTATAATATACACTATATATTTATTATATATGTAGGTATTATATTTATATGGTTATATACATTAGCTATATTATGTAGTAGTATATAGGTAGGTATATATATATATCCATAATTTTTTTTATAGAATAGACATTATATATAGTATATATATAATATATATAATGTATATATTTTATATATACTATTATAATTATATATCATATATATATAGTATATATATATGTTATTATATGATATTATATTATATAGTATTATATATATTATATCTATATATATATTATATATTTATATCATAAATATATTTTTATACATATATAATAAGTAAAATTCATATTTGATATAACATTTATAAACTATATGTGTGCCATTTTCATCCGCAATCTGTGCCATGTCCCTTGCGATGACTCGACGCCTTCTAATTCTTCAATCCTCATTTCAATTCTGTTCCTTCTTTTACTTCTAGAATTGCCTTTCCTCGTCTTTAATCTTTCCGATTCTATTCTCGGCTGATCTGGATAGAGATTTCCGACTCTGGCGGTCGGTCTTAACTTGTGAATTCAATTTCTTTATAAAAACTCAACTCTACAAAATCTTCCCTCTCTAAAACATCCTCTATTCTTTCCTATCTTTTCAACGACGGTTCCTCGTCGTTCTCTCTGTTCGCCTCTATATATAACATCCTCTTGGCCTTAATATCATAATACAAATGAAACTTCTTGGAACTCCATCACAGACGGTTTGCTAGGGCGTGCCTCGAAAGAAACTGGGAGTTTCTGTTTAGACTGCGAAGATTTTTTTTTTCCTCTCTCAGTTACTCCAGCCTATACAATAGGATGCGTATCCGCCCTTGTATGGAGTCCGGTTCTCATATCTGGGGGGCTCTGGTTTACACTCACGGTCTTGTTTGGACAGGGATCGAGTCAAAGGCTACAAAAAGACCTTTAAACTGTTCTGTAACTCCAGATTCACTGACCCTCTATTTTGTGGCGCGATGTTGGTACTTTATCTCTTTTCTAGGTACCGTTTTTGCAGCGGCAGGTGTTCGAGGGAAAGCTTCCCACTTACGCGGTACCACCCCTTTACCGACGCCCCGTCGCACAGGGGTGGCTGTGTCCTTCGCACGAGTTTTTCTGTAGATATTGGTAACTCCATGGGCTAGTCTCACTTGGCGGTGCTTCCCTTTTTTTCCTAAGCCAACCTCTGTTCTGTGAATTTCTCTTCCATCTTCCTTTTATCTTCTCCTGCTGATTTAAATCTCCCATATTTAAGCCTGCGTCTGGTGCTCAATTCCTGGCGTAATTTTATACGTCGAGGATAGAATTTTAGCGTGCAACAACCTTCCTCCCTGAATGGCATACTGCCGTTGAGTGGTGGTGATCACGTACACTGTAAAATTATATAATACATATATTTTATTATTATATTATATATATATATATATATATTATATATAAGGGATATATAATTAATATATATATATTCATATATATATATTATATATATATTTATATAAAGTGGCAGGAAGTGGCTGGGAAGAGTTTCTTTTTTTACTTCTTCCTCCACTCACATGTTGTAGTCACCGCAATTCTGTAGTCCGTGGAAAAGCAGGGTTGTGAGAGTCGCAGTTGAAAAATTTTCCGACGTTTCACGACTCCGACTACCAACTCCCATCCCTCTTCAAATTACTGACCACTCCACTCACGATGTGTTTGCCTTTTTTTTGGACTCCAGACTCCCCGACTCTGACTCCGACCTCTTGAAGAGAGAGCCGACTCTGATCTTCCGACTCCGACTCACCCACTTCTTTTTGAAAATTAACCGCTCCGACTCTCCGACTCCTGCGACTTCCACCCGGTTTGATAAATTTACCGACTTTGACTCCGCGACTACCGACTGTGTACTTCCGACTCTCGACGTCCACAACCCTGGGAAGAAGCCACTTCTATTGTGACTGGTGGAGGTGATCTGCCTCTTGGTTAAGACAGAGAGAGAGTCATCGGCATCTTTTTAGGCGAAAGAGCTCGACCTCTTTGTAGGCCGGAGGGAAAACTCGGCCTCTTTGTAGACCAGAGAGATGCCTCTGATAGGCAGGGAGAAGAGCCTCATTTAGTGCGGCCTCTGTTGCTAACCAGAGCGGGAGATGTAAACAGGGTCTTCAGTAGGCCGGGGAAAAAAAAAAAGCAATGAGAAATAGCCCTCTTTGATGAGTTATAGAGAATAGCTTGGCCTCTTGGTAGGTCTTAGCGGAACAGCTTCGAGTTCTTTTTTCCCCGACTAACAGGATTCAGAGTTGAAGAGGAGGGTTTGTAGTTATCTCTTCTACTTGTTCCTCAGCTTCACTGGTCGCTATAGTTTTTCTCTTGAACTCTCTCTCTGGTAGGTATAATAAAATTTCAAATTGTGATTTAAATAGAATAAATTTATTAAAACTCTCCCAACTATATTTAGCAACTTCGCAAACCTAAAACTATTAATTTATTACAGTTCCTCCAACTTTGCTATGCAGCCTCCTGCACACATGCAGTTTTCGGTACAACCAATTTTATGTTTTCCCTTCTCGATTATGGGTAACAAAATAGGGGATATTTAACGCACGCAAATTGTAAGCCATAGATTTCATAAATAATCAAGCTATTTTTACAGTAGATTCAACATACTTAATATGCTGAAAATTTGTATAAACATCATAATAACAAATATTTATCTTATTTCGCTACCAATTACAATTGTTAAAATACCTAAAAAGAGCTTTAAAAGTGAACTACAATTCTGGTACGATAATAAAAAATATAGAAATACGTAGCAGATTACGGAAAACTTAATTTTGGCATGACATTAATATTTATATGAATTTTTTAAATCAAAGTGTAATACATTTTATGAAATTATTTTTATGTAAAAAAAAGTCTATATCATGAAAGAGCAAATTATTATAAATATACCAATAGTGCTATATCTGAGTAAATATCTATTTTATTAAAATTAATTTGATGGTAAAGAAACTTTTATTACCAAGTCTTTCAAAACACTGAAGTAGTAGTAGTTCTAGTTGCAAATAGATGACCTTGGTGGTTCTCAAACATCATTTTCTTTGACTACTGGCGTTTATAGAAAAAATTGGAATGGAGGCATAATAACAGAACTAGAGGAAGAATTTTTAAAACTATGTTGAAAATTATGGGTATATATATAAAATATATAGTATATATATATTGAGTATAGTAGTATAATGTTACTTAAGTTATATGGTATATTATATACGTATTATACTATATATATATATATTATATATATAGTTGATATATATATAATAGGTATATATATATTATATATAACTAATATATATACTATTATTATATATATTATACTTATATATATCTATTTTATATTATAATATATAATATTAGGAATATATTTATATATATATATATATATATATATATTATATTATATAATATAAATTTATGATTATATATATAATATACTATATATATATAAGTTTTTTGGTAAATGGGAAAACTGGTAGTTTTGAACATTTTTTTTAGACGGTTTTTGTTTATAAAGCGACCTCAATGTTCAAATTTAATAAACGTTCTTTCACAACGTTAAACATGGTTAATTATTTTAAAGTTAAGCTATTTGACGTTGAATCTTGCCTTAATTGTGAGTCGACATGCCTAAGTCTGAATCGATTAACTTGACTCATGAGTCGATACGATCGTGAGTGCTTTAAGCTTTCCTGATCTGGGAATCATTTCATGCTGCTCAATTTATGGTGTCGGGCGTTGCCTATGATATAAGTAGTTTATAGTAAATAATATATATATTTATTATATTATATAATATGGTATATAGTATATATATATATTTATATATTATAGTATTATATATATGTTATATTATTATTAATATAATATATATATATATATATATATATATATATATATATATATATATATATATAATATATCATTCTTGAATCATTAGTCTAGATTTAATGAATCATAAGTTTTGATCGCCTTTATCCCGTTTTATAATCGAGGTCTTAATTATGAATCAAGATTGTCTGAGTAATTAGGAATCAAGCGTCTTTGAATCGTGAGCCGAGAATGCCAGAAAAATAAGTTGAGCTCTTCTGAATCATGAGTCGAGAGTGTTGAATCATAAGCAGAGCCTATACGATCAAAAATCAAATGTACTTCAATTGAGTCTAGATTTAATGAAAAGTCGAGTGTACATAACTTAACAGTCGAGTGTGGCCAGGATTATAAGTCAAGTAATCCAGAATCATGAGCCTAGCTTGACTAAATCATGAGTTGGAGTAGGATTATAGTTTGGCTTTATTTATGATAAGGCTTGAATCCTTCTGGTTAAAAAGATGCTTCTTAAATTTTTTAGGCAAATTATTGACATGAAAGCTATTCATATTAATAATTATTATCAATTATTTATCAATGGTTATTGTTATATTTGACTTAGAAGAGTATATATTTAATAAAATATATTAAATAATAATATTAATAAATATTAAATTAAAGTAACATTATATTAATTAATAAAATAGCACTGCATTATTTTAGGAAATTTTTTAAATATATTAGTATTTAATATCTATTTATTTTATAATTTTTTTTAATATTCCTATTTAAGAATATTTAATCTCTCTCCTTCTTTCTCCAATATATATATATATATATATATATTATATATATCATGTTATATATATATATTTATTATATATAATATATATTATTATATATATATAGGAATTATATTTATATAATACTGTATTATATTAGAATATATATATATATTATAATATATATATATATCATATATAATTATATATATCTATGTATATATAATATATATATATATCATATATAAGTGTATATAGTGATTATTAATATAACTTCTATATATATATTATATATTATATATATTATATTATATATATAGGGAAAGTATATATATATAATACTATATATATACGTATATATTCAAGGGATAGCACGAAAAAATCAAATTAAAAAAATCAACTGATTTTTTTACTTGATTTTTTTATAAATAAATCATGATTTTTTTGATTTTATTGATTTTTTACTTTTTTTTATATTTTTTTTATTTTTTGTATATTTAAGTGATTTAACTTTACCAATAGAAATAAAATTAAAATATAACTATATATTATTTATAGGTTTTATATATATTTTATTTTCAATTTTAACTAACTGATTGGCATTGCAACAGGTAACCCGCCGTACGTCCTAGCAACATTCTTTAATGTTGCTGTTTCATTGTTTCGCATTCGTAAGATTTTGGAACCCAGAGCTATGGCCTAGGGTTAAAAATTGAATTATGGCACAGATCGCATGACTAATTATATATATTATATATTTGTTTTGCATAATAGATATGTTTAGGGCCAGAATATTATGAATATTGTCATACAATTTTAGCACCCGGACCTCTATACGATGTGCGCAAACGAGGAGGGTAGATTTTTGGCTTTGATGATAAGAATAGGCGTGAAGTTGTGTCTAAGATAGGCCCATACGGCTATCTTAGTTTTTCTTAACTTTATTATTATTATGGGTTGACTGGAATATTCTAGAGAGGTCCTCATGCGGCTTCTTAATTTATTAGTTTCTTATTGGTTGACTGGGACAAGTCTACAAAAGGCCATTCGGCTTTTCTCAAGTATTATTTCTTATTTATTTATGTATTTTGATACTTCTGAGAGAGGGGTCAATGGCTGCTTCTTTAAATTATTATTTTTAATTATTAATTATTATTTTTTGTTGGTACGTGGACAGTCTAGATAGGCCCATGAGCCTTCTTTGTTATTTATATATTATTGAATAATATTATTTATGAGTTGACTGGGAACATTCTAGAGGCCCGACAATCAGCGGACTTTTTAATTTTATTTAATTTTTATTTTGTTGACCTGGGACAGTTATAGATAGGCCCATGCACCTTCTTAAGTATTATTCTTACATTTATTATGAGTTAGATCTGGACATTTCTTCTGATGAGCGTTCAATTGGCGGTTTCATTAATTTATATTTTTAATTATGTAATTTATATATATATATATATATATTATATTATAGGCCTAATATATATATAGTATAATATAACTTATTATTATATATATATAGTATTTTATATATTAACTATATATATATATATTTAAAGTATATAATATATTATCATTATATATATATATTATTATTATTATTATTATTATTATTTGGTTGAACTGGGTTACAGTCTAGATAGGCCTATGCGTCTTAATGTATGTATTCTTATTTGGAGTTTTTTTGTTGGTTAACCTGGCAGATTAGTTCTAGGAGTGGCCAAATGCGGCTTTCTCTTCTTAATTATTATAAATTTTGTTATTTGTGTGACTGCCGGACAAGTCTTTAATAGGAACGATGCGGCTTCTTAAAGTTTCATTCTTATTTATTATGGAGTTGACTTGGGACATTCCTCTCTCGAGAGCCGTTAAAGAGGCTTCTTAATTGATTATTCAGGATATAAATAATTTAATGAGATACACAAGTTTTATTTAGGGCAATAGTCACCATAATATATAAATAAGAATAGTATAACTTTAGAAGCCGTATGGTCCTATTTAGAACTGTCCCAGTCAACCATAAAAATTAATTAACTTAGATATGCCGCATTGGCCCCCCTGAATTCCCTGTCAACCCATCAATAAATAGATGAAATAAGAATAAATACTTAAGATAGGCCGTATGGGGCCTTAGTCTGACTGTATCATGCAACCAATAATAATTAGTAATTAAAAATAGTATTTAGGAAGCCGCATTGACCCCTCTAGAATGTCCCATTCAACTCACAATAAATAGAAATACTACATAGAGAAGGCCGCATGGTCGCCGTCTTTAGGCTATGCTCTAGTCACCAATAAAAATTAATAATTAAGTGGCCACATTGGCCCCTCTAGAAATGTCCCGTCAATCGCATATAATTTTAATTATAGATAATTGATAAATAGAAGCCGCATTTTAATATTTTAAAAATGATATGATATAATTACATTAATCCTTCTAAAATGTCCCAGTCAACTCCTTGGAAATTAGGGCTTCGCCCGTGCAAGTGTGGTCGACCTGTAAAAAAAAAAATTGGGCGCTATGACTACGACTGTCCGAGTCACCAGAAATAATTATATTAAATAAATAATTAAGCCACATATTGGATCCATCCTAGAAATGTCAGTCAACTCATTATAAAAGTAAGAATAAGTACTTAAGAAGCCGCATGGTCCTTTTTAGCTGTACCAGTCGACCATTAAGAATTATAATTAAAAAGTCGCATTGGCGCTCTAGAATGTTCCCAGTAAAACCCTAAAATTAAGAATTAAGAATTATTTTTAATAATAATTTTAATGTATTAATGAATAGTATTTTATTTTAATGGAAGGCAGCAGGTTGGACCTTACCTAGGCTGTCCAGTCAAACAACACATAATTATAATTAAGATAATAGATTTAAAAATTCGCTAGTTGGCCCCTCCTAAGAAATGTCCCCGTACAATCCATAATAATTAATTAAATATGGAATAATATTCCAGATAGCTGTCATGGGCCCTTATATAGGACGTGTCCCAGTCACTATTATTAATAATATAAGAAATTGAATTTGAACGCCCCCGTGTTTCAAATTATTATGGTGTGGACTGGGAGAGTCTAGATAGGCCATGCGGCTTTTGTTATTTTAATTATTCTTATTTATTAATTTTTGTTTGGTGACTGGGACAGTCTAGGTAGGGCCATGTGCATCTTATTAATAAAACGCCTATTTCTACTAATTAAAATACCTAATGAAATTTTAAACATGAAATATTAATTCTTAATAGGTTTAATGATTGGACTTTGGGACGTTATAGAGGGATAAATGCGGCTTCTCAATTATTAATACTTTTATTCGTCTGATCTGGGACATGTCTAAAAAGGACATGAGGCGGCTTCCCTTAAGTTTATTCTTATTTATTATGATGTTGAACTGGGACTTTTTTAGTAGGAATCACAAGGATGCCTTCTAATTATAATAATAATTATTAATTATTATTTAGGAGACGCACACTATTTTTAAACCTTTATTCCTTCATATTAAAATAATCTATTTAGGAATCAATTATGGGTTGACTGGGATGGGACTCTGAAATGTCCAATGCGACTGGTGTAATTATTCGAATTTTTTTTTTGTTGATGGGCAGAGTCTAAATATTACCTTATGTGGTCTTCTTAAGGATTATTCTTATATATTATGGGTTGACTGGGACATTCTAGAAGGGTTAATTGCAGATTCATAATTATTATTCCTTAATGAGTACATATAATATGGGTTTTGACTGGGACAGTCTAGAATAGGCTTATGCTTCGGCTTCTGAAATTATTATTCTTATTTATTAAAATTTATAATGGATTGACTGGGACATTCTAGAGGGGATCAATATGGTTTTTTAAATAATTACTTCTTAACATATTAAATATTGTTTGGTTGAACTGGGATCACGTCTAGGTTGGTCATGTGACTTCTTAATTATAATTAACCTTATATTTCAATTGTAATACATTAATTATTATTGAATAAAATTTACTCGTTAATCTAATTTTTTTATGGGTTGAATGGAATTCTAGATTGGATTCTGAGTCTTCCTACTGTCTATATATATATATAGTATATATATATATATATATATATTATATTATATATATATATATAATATTATATATATTAGATATATATATATATATATTATATAACGTTTATTAATTGTAGTATTTAATATATATTATATATTAATAATATTAGTTATAAATGAGGGATATTTTTCGCGTGACCGTCTACGAATCTGCCAAAATCAAATAAAATCAATAAAAAATCAAAAAATCAAAAATTGATTTTTTATTCTAAAAAAATCAAAAAATTCAAACCTTGTATAATATATATTATATAATACTTTATATATATAGTAGTAATATATATATTTATATTTATATATATATATAATAATATATATTATATATTATTAATTATCATATTATATATATATTATTATTATATATATATATATATATATATTATATATACATGGATGTTTTGTCTGTTATTATAATTATAATATATATATATAATAATATTAGTAATGTATTATATATATATATGTTATATATACTATATAATATATTTATATTATATAATATTTATAATATATATATATTATATAGATTATATTATATTTTTATATTATATAATATAGTAGTATATATTATACATATATATTATATTATTTATATATATATAGTATAATAATTATATTTATATATATATATATATATATATATATACATATATAATATTATATATTATATAATATTATCTATATAATATATTATATATATATATTATATATTATTTATATATGTATCAAAGTTAAAATAAATTTGTTTTTATATTAGTATAACTATATATATATATATATAACATATATATAAGATATATATATACTATATATATATAGTTCTATATATATATATTAAGATACTTAGGTTTTATATATGTAGCTTATTTAGATATTATATCCCTATATAAATATATAATAATATATATATATTCCTTTACATTTTCTTTCATATTTAATCTTCATTTTTAAAATAATATTTTGTTACAAATCTTAAAAAATTATTTATATTTTTAAAAAATAAAATTATTATATACCTTTTTATTTCCTTGTGGGAGCAAATATTCAAAAGTAATTCAGAAATCCGATTTTTTATTTTTTTGATTTTTTGAAAAAAAAAAAAAAGAAAATTCATTCTTAATTTCTAAAAGAAAACAAAAACGGGGCACTCAACAACACTCCTCGTAATGGTATGTTAGGATTTTGCTATTCAACCTATAATGGTGGTATTAAAATTTTACATTTTAAGAAAAGATATAATAATATAATAATAATAATAATAATAATAATAATAATAATAATAATTAATAATTATAATATATAATAATAATAATAAAAATAATAATAATAATAATTTAATAATAATAATAATAATAATTATTATATTATAATAATAATCATAATAATTAATAATAATAATAATTACTAATAATACATAATAATATATATATAATAATAATAATAATAATAATAATATATAATAATAATAATATAATAATAATATTTATTTTATAATAATAACAATAATATATTTATAATAATAATACTAATAATTAGAAATATATAATAATAATAATAAAAATAATAATAATAATAATAATAATAATAATAATAATAATAATAATAATAATTAATAATAATAATAAATAATAATAATAATAATAATATAATAATAATAATAATATACTAATAATATAATATTACATCAGATAAATAATAATAATAATAATAATAATAATAATAAAAATAATAATAATAAATAATAATAATAATAATAATAATAATAATAATAATAATAATAATAATAATAATAATAATAATAATAATAATATAATAATAATATTAATAATAATAATAAATTAATAATAATAATAATTAATATATAATAATAATAAATAAATAATATAATAATAATAAATAAATAATAATAATAATAAATAATAATAATAATAATAATAATAATAATAATCTAAATTGATAAAATTTATTATTTCAAACAAGATTTAACTTTTTACATATACATGCGTGAAAGTGTATGCATGTTCACTTATACTTATAAATATACACACACATACAGACATATGCTTACATATAGAAACTTCTACATGAATCGAGTACATTTTTAAATTAAAAGTGCTTTAACAAAATCGAAGTTTCATAAAATGAGTGGGTTGGAAAATTACATTTTAGTTAAAAGATTCCAGATGAGATTTTTTGGACCTTTTAAATTTTTCCTAATACAGTCAGTATTTTTGCAATATTTAATCCCCAAAAAGGAGATCGGCTAATGGATAAGAGAGGGAGACTAATAAAAGGGAAGAGTAAATAACAGAAAGATGGGTGACTGACAGAAGGGAATTCTAGCTAACAGACAAATGAATAGTTTGACTAAGACGTAACGAGACAGAAAAATAGGCTAAAGTCAAAAGGTATATTGGACTTACGAGGATAAAAAATAGCTAAATCGAAATAAAGTATTAAAAGTGAGATTGGCACAGTGGAAGATGAGTAGATGGGCTAAGTAAAAAAAAAATAGCTGATTAATATGGAATGAGGCTGAAAGATTAGATAAAAGGAAGAAGATAGATATACTTGCACAAATGAGCAGAAACATAGAATAGACAAGAAAATGGTAGACAGGGTACAATACACAGAATGAGACTGAAAGATCATGCCTAATGAACCAGGAGCGAGGCTGCATCAGATCGAAATAAAAACAGAAAAGGTAGACTAACAAGCAGAAGAGTAAAGATTTCATGAAAAGATAGAACGAAGTACCCAACAAACGGGAAACTGATTTAGTCGGGAATGAAAAGAGAGGCAGAAAGAAAAACCAAACACAGTTGAGTAGTCAACAAAATTCTAATACAATCAACGAATGACAGACGAAAGGTTAAAGGCCACAGCAAACAAACTGACCCTAATATATTGAAAGATATGATAGATAGATAGATGAGTAGACTAGATGATAGATTGAATAGATTAGATAGAAATAGATAGATTGAAATATGATAGATTAGATAGTGATAGATAATATAGGTAGATAGATGAATAGATAGATAGATAGATAGATAGATAGATAGAATAGATATTGATTGAATAGATAGATAGATAGATAGATTAGATAGATAGATAGATAGATAGATAGATTAATGATAGATAGATAGATAGATAGATAGATAGAGAGATATGAGAGATAGATAGATAGAAAGGATAGATAGATAGAATAGATAGATAGATAGATAGATAGATGATTAGATAGATGATTAGATAGATGATTAGATATGTCAGTTTAAATGTCAGATAGATAGGGATAGATATAGATAGAGTGAAAGATGAATAGATAGATAGATAGATAGATAGATAGATGATAGTTATGATACGATTAGATAGATAGATAGAATAGAATAGATAGATAGTATAGATAGATTAGATGATAGATAGATAGATGGATTAGATAGATAGATAGATAGATAGATAATAGAGAGTGATGATAGATAGATGATAGATATATAGAGTAGTACGATAGATAGATAGATAGATAGATAGATAGTAGAATATGATAGATAGATAGATAGTATTAATATTATTATAATTATCATCATAAACAAATGCCAAAATTTTTAAAGAAAAAATATTAAATGAACATAAAAAGAAGGAAGACAATCTTTGAACAGAAAGAAAGAATAGAAAAAGAAAATGGATCCGGAAAAAAGAATGTCAAAGAGATTGACAAGGAACAGTAAAGAACAAACTCAAAAGGACAGTATAGATTCTACGGCAAGAAAACATCGGAATTAAAATTAGATACAGGAAAAAAAAGCATCATAAGAAATTTACAGAAAGTTGCAGACATATTATTATTATTATTATTATTATTATTATTATTATTATTATTATTATTATTATTATTATTATTATTATTATTATTATTATTATTATTATTATTATTATTATTATTATTATTATTAATATATTATTATTATTATTATTATTATTATTATTAAGTGTGCGTGTTATTCAATAATTGTTTTAATATTTTTTATTTTACTTGTATTTTTTTAAATCACACTACTTTGAATCCATTATATTCTTTAAAGAAAAGTTCTACTGTCTTTTAAAAAATAAGTCCAAGTTTAAACTTGTTATAATACTTTCATAAACTCAATTAAGGTCAGATTTTTATTCCTTTTTCTTAGAAATTTATATACTAAAGATTAGTAGAATTTTATATTATTGCTATATTTTTTTTACATTGTTTAGGTGAATAACTTTTAATTAATTTTAACACTTGAACTTAAATTTAAGTTTTAGTGTTTGAACAATTTTATCTCTAGCTCCAGCTTTTGACTTTGTCTAGTAGTGATACGGAATCTGGCGAACATTTTAACTACTATTTCCTATGGGGTTTATTTGAGCTGTTATTGGCTGTCAGATATTGATGAAGCAATGGATATTAACCAATCACAGAGCCGTATTGGCTTGCATGGCGTAATGGAATTGATGATGTAATTGAATTGATGATTTTTGATTTTGGTGATTTTAATTTTGATGATTTTTGATGATATTTGATGGGTTTGAATGGTGTACGTTTGTTTCTTTGTGTTTTTGGATGCATGTTTTGTATTTGTGATGTGTGTGCGTGTGTTGAAACTTGCGGGAAAAAAGTCGAACTTCGAAACTCAAGTTTATGACCTGCTGATAACATCTGCCTTTTATCATTATTATTATTATTATCATTATTATTATTATTATTATTATTATTATTATTATTATTATTATTATTATTATTATTATTATTATTATTATTATTATTATTATTATATTATTTTATTATTTTAAAAGTAAGGATAAGTTACCAGCCAGCCTTGCTATATGGTTCGGTGGTGTAATGGTCTGAACTCTTGACCTATGATTAGATAATGAGGGTTCGAGGTAAAGTTTCGCCTGTAGAAATTTTTAAATAAATAAATATATTAAATTAAATATATATTAAGCACGGAGAGTGGTGACGTCATCCAATGAGTCCGAAAAAGTATATGTGTTTGTCTGTCTGCGCGGCGCAGGTGGTGCGTGGCTGTGCAGTGCGGAGCACCACACGGGGAGCTCAAGGTTACTCCAATCGACTCGGAGATGCGACCATTCGCTTCAGGGATCTCGGAAACCCCCAGAAATATGTCTAAAACGCCCTAAAAGCTAGAAAAGGCTAGGTAGCCAGAAAAAGGCTATTTCAAAGAGGATAGGGGACTTGGCTAATATTGACTCAGAGTGTACCTTCGTGACGTCATATTTCCAATAGCCAATCATATGCCTCCAAATCCAGCAATAAGGAACACCGCAGCACCGGAGTAATTAGCCTCCAAATCCATTCCCATTCCTGTACCAAACTACTATAAATATATATATATTTATATATATATATACTATTATATATATATATATATATATTATATAGTATATATATATATAGTATAATATAATATAATATAATATATATATTATATACTAGTACTTCACTCTTCACTTCAGCCCCTTCGAGGAGGCACTTCATCTGGCCTGTTCAGTGGTGTAGTACTACGTCCTCCATTACCGTCCTATCTTCGATGTCTCCACCTGCTTTCTCAGTTCCATGATGTTCGGAAGTTATTGTCTTTTCCAGTACCTTTCTCGTCATCCTCTCCACCGCCTTCTCGCCTCCCCCTAGTACGGTCTCCTGCCTGCTTGTCCCGCTCCACTTCCTAGAGCTCTTCGCCACTTCTCCCTTCCCATCCTTTCGATAGTTTGGATGTCCCAGCACCTCAGTTGTTGCTTTGTTCTATCTATTTCTCATCGCACATCCCCGCTGCTCTCTTTCGTTATTATGTTCATATTCTCACGTCTCTTTATCTTAGAGCATTTAACAGCATTACTGTCTAAAGGCCTCATCTCCGCTGCTTGTATTCTGCTTCTTGTAGATACGTTGGTCGTCCAACTCTCCGCACCATACATCAATATTGGGAGTCAAAACATTCTCAAAATGATTTTTTTCACGCTGTCTGGGCACATTCTGATGCTCAGCAAAAGGATAGAAACGCTTTTTCCCATACGGCCTTCTTCCGTATTTTCCTTATCCTTCCGGCGGGATATCTTCTGCCCAACGTCCTTCCCCTATTTCCGAAGCACACTTCTTAAATACTTAAAACTTTCTACCTCTTTTTATGCTGTTGGGGCCAATCAATATCTTGATATTTAAACCTTCTCTATCTAGTCTCTCTATTTTATTGTTGATAAACACCGTCGTCTGCTCTTATTGCGAGTTCCAGGCAACTCCCTCTTCGAACACATATTCACCCTTCAAAGTCTCTGCCATGTCTCTTCCTTGGCACTGCTCCAGAAAGGCTATATTGTGGCGTATGGCCAAATTCCATCCATTTTATCGTACTTTTAATTACATCTGCTTTAAAACTATTTCATAACTTATTAAATAATGCAATGAACAAACAGGGGCGTTAACCCACTTCCTGCTTCACCCCTGTTCTCACTTGAAACCACTTTTCATTTTCATGTTCTGTCCTCACCTTGCACTTACACACTTCGTACAATCTTAATTGCATTGAGCATTCTCCCCAAAACTCGCATATTCTTCCTCTAGACAATCTCCACAACCTATCTCGTATGGCACTGATCCAAAGGCTTTTTCCATAATCTAACGAGGCCACTACTCTCGAGCCTCCAGACATTGAAATTCCCTATGTCTTCTCTGCAAACTGTGCCTTAAACTAAAAACCAGAATCCGTTGTTTCCTCCCGCTTTTCCTTACTGGTACCCTGTGCTGTTCCTCTCGCCAATTTTGCCTTCTATTTCCCTCTCAGTCTTCTCTCCCATCATTCTTCATATAACTTAAAAACTAGTGGATTTAGTCGGAATTATGCCTGTAATTTCCACATTTTACCAGAATCTCCTTTTACCCTTAATATTGGCACGATTATTGGCTCTCCCTCACCTCTTCTGTGTATACCCACTCACCTCCAGCACCACCTATTCAGCAACTTTAGGATGTACTTCTTTTTGAGCAACCTCCTCCTTCACTCAGTTCTATACTCATTGATTTTGTTTTCCACCCTCACCAGAGCGTTTTTCCTCTATTTTTCAATCCTAGGTAACAGCCTCCCCGAACTCTTGATTCGTAACTCCCTCATCCCCTCAATTCTCCTTCATTGCCGCAAACCCTCCTCCTCCTCCTTCCTCCTCCTCCTCCTCCTCTCCTCCTCCTCCTCCTCCCCTTTATCACTCCATTCTCCATTCCACGTCAACAAAGACATGCAAAATATCCAGTATATTCTCTCATTATTTCTTCCGCCTCACCAATCAACCGTCTCCCTCCGCATTTTTTTATATTATTTATTCTTCTTTTATCTTTCCTGTATGATCTTACTAGGCCCATATCAACATAGACTTTTATTTCCTTTTTGATCGGTTCTGCCAACTCTTCCCCAAGCTCCCTCGCAATCATCTCTCTCTCTCCTTCACGCTTTTTCATTTTTATTGTTTTTGCTTCGTTTCTTTGCGAAATAGAACATACTCATTCTCATCCGTTTCGGGGTGTCCTTACTCGCTTAGCCATGTTCTATTCTTTTTTTGGTTTTTGTTCATGCGCTTCCTTAATACCCTTCTCACGTCCACCAACGTTGTTATGTGGCTCAGTTTTCTCCTCAACTCCATTCCTTCTCCCAGCAAAAACCTTCCACCGCCACCTCCTTCAAACACTTTTCAACCTTTTGACCACTCCTCTTCTTCGCCTTCCTCCCATCCACTCTTTTTTTTCATTTAATTTTTATTTCGTTATTCTCTCGTCCGTTTCTTTGTTTCTTGCCTTTACCTTTATGATCTTTGTCTTATGACACAGGGTTGTTTTTTGAAAGGCTTGTTCACTTAAACTTTGGCGCACTATTTCGTTCCGATGATCTTGGTCTAAAGACACCTAAATTAACAGTTTTGCCAGGATTCCTTTTACCTTACTACACTATCCTCTATATCTGCTATATGAATAAAATATCTAATTACTGAGATATTCATGATCAAACCTCACGTATTTGGTTCATTCTGTATCTTGCATATGTGGTGTGGTGTTCTCTATGTTTGAACCGTTAAAAAGCCGTTCATTATTTTAAGGTTATTCCTAACACATACATATCTATCAATCTCTTATCTTCCAAATTTCTAACTTCCTCTCCAAAAGGTAGGGAACATTCCACTCTCTTTCCTTCTCTTCCACTCTTTGCATTTATATCTCCATC
>JABUQX010127514.1:0-5000 GCA_015478945.1 Trachelipus rathkii | reverse complement strand
TATAATATATATATATATATATGATATAATATCTATATATTATATATTTTTTAATCTTTATAATATATATATATATATATAATATATATAGTAAAAAGCAAAGGAAAAAAGAAGGAGAAAATCCCAAAGGAAGAGAGCTTAGAGAGCAGTGACGCTTGTCATACTCGTTCAAAAGCTTTCGATATGCCAAGCGCCACTACATATGGCTCCCCATAGTCTCTGAGAGCTGAAGATTATAAGATAAGGAGATAGGAAGGCATGTCACCAGTTGACCTTGAGTGTGGAAAGCTATACTGATGATCTAAAGGAAGGGAATGTGACTCCAGATGATCCTGAAAATGAGAGTTAAGGAGAGTTTCAAAGATTTTAGGCAGAATACAAGTGAGAGTTTTAGGACGATTGCTAAAAGGATCAGATAAATTATCCATTTTCAGGATTGCCTGAGCATATTCGCGCTTCCAGCATTAAAGAAAGTATTAGGATTAAGGCATAGAGAGTAGAGTTGAACAACGACAGGCACTAGCTCAGAAGCCCACTCCCCCAGATCACGTGGAGGAATGCCATCCAGGCTACTAGCCTTTTTGACGTTCATAGATCTCATTAAAGGTAGAGACACTCAGACATGGGACACCTGAGAAGAGAAGGAGTAGGAGGAATGCCAGAATCCTTTATGGTGGAATTAGATATAAAAAAAGAAGGCAGAAGAGATTGTTCTTTTCAGAATGAAAGTTAGCTAAAGAGCCAAGAATAAGACTAGGAAATGCAGAATTGCATATGTTAAATATGTTTATGGCAAGAGGTCAGAAAATTTTATCAGTAGGAAAACCATGATGACTGGCGCACTTTCTTTTAGTAAAAGTCCGCTTAACCTGTCGAATAATGTTCCTGCAACGATTACGAGCATAATGAAAATTAGTAAGAATAATAAGAGTACAGGAGTTTTTTTTATGCCCAATACGCTATGTTTCTCTGTTGAATGGTACGATAACAGACTCCAGTGAACCATGGATTTGGGGAGACAAATATTTATTTGAAAATATAATGAATCTGCTCATACCATCGGTGAAAATAGTTCCTACTTTTTACAGTAGTGACCGAAGGGTCCTCCGAGTCAAAACAGGATTCATCCCAAGAATAGTTAGCAAAGAAGAGACGCAATGCAACCCAATTAGCCCAATAAAAGTGCCAAAAAGTATTTTTAGGGAAAGGGGGAGCTGCTGGAGAGAAAGGGTAGTCCGACCTGGGATATGTGTAGGTTCCTTAATTAACTGTTCAAGTTTGTTGAGAATACTGAATGTTTTGACCTCTTTCTCACCTGCATTAGTATGAGAGGAGCTCAACTACGTAGAGTGGTGTACGTTGAAATTCCCTTAAAAAAGAAGAACTAGGCATTTGCATGGGAAGAAGTTACAATCTCATAAGAAGAAGTAAGATAGTCAAAAAGGACGTGAAAAAATCTCTTCCATTAGGGGAGCAATTGCACAAACACAAGATAAAGGTAGTAGTAAGGAGAAAGATGTTAAACCATAAAACATAGAAGTTATTAAATTCATGGTTCTTGAGACCTGTTGAGGAGTGTTAATGCTAACATAGGACATACTCCACCATTCACTCGCAAATTGTAAAACAAATTATATTTGTAAATATTAAGTTTATTTGAGAATGAATCCATGGCTAGCTGGATCTCAGGCAGTAATAAAATGTTAGATCGAGAGTTAAAGAGGTAAAATTCCACAGATTTATGATCAGCACGCAAGCCACGAAATTTAGCAAAGTCAATAGAGAACCTTCACCCGCGTCCACTACTACTACTTCCTCTCAGTCCGGTCATTCAAACTGTAACACTCACAAAATCAAGTTTTTAAACCTTAAACAGTTTAAATTTAGAAATAAAGAAACAATATATAAGCAATTAGACAAAAAATAAATAATGATAAATAAATACACCATTATATTACTCACCCCAACTCACCACCCAACAATACTCAACTCAAATCTGTGTACACTATATATAAAACATTAAAAATAAATATATAACATCTTATTACAATTAAAAGAGAAAATTAACACGCAAAACCCTATATCGCTTACCTGAAAAGATTTAAAAGAAATTAAAAATTACACTAATACTGATCTAAAAATTTAAGTTGGTAAAAGTTTTTTTGTAATTAGTAAATATTAAAACTCTGGATGAATAATAATACACTAAAATATATATATATATATATATATATATATAATACTATATATATATATATATATATATATATATATATATATAATATATATATATATATATTATATAATATAATATATATATATATATATATGTTAAAGAAAGAACATATAATGAGGAAGGTAAAGAATTAACTGCTTTCTCCGGGATTGAACAAAGCCCAGTTTGCGACTGAGGACAATATTACCCGGTGCGTTATGATGAGCTACCTCCAACCCAAAAAAAAGTTGGATTCAAGAACAATTATAAAGCAACCGAGCTCCCTTCAAGGCGACATCACCAGGTGTCCAGCCTGTCCTATCTCTCGTTCTTTATATTGTAGATGTTAAATAATTGACATAATAATCGCAATTAAATAAGATGTTAAAGAAAGAACATATAATGAGAAGGTAAAGAATTAACTGCCTTCTCCGGGATTGAAGAATAACGAGGAATGAACGAAAATTAAAGGAAAACTCCGAAAAATGCGTTTTGATTTCACTCAAAGTATTTGCTTGCTGTTAAGTTTCCGCAAGCTTTCATAGTGTTTTCGCCTTGAGTAATTTCACGCGCGTACCTGTTTACCATGTTAAACTTCTCAGAAAGGCATGCGCTCGACTTACCACAATAAGGTATTGACTATTGAAATTTTTATTAACGTTGGCTGCTCGTGATAAATTAAAAAATTAAATAATTAAATTATATATCATTAAATAAATCACCTGCTAAATTAAATATACATTTAAATTATTGCAATAATAATTACCGACATCTTTATTCTCAAATCACAGTATAACTAACAATCAAATATATATATATAGTATATAATATATATATATATAATATATATATTATAATATATATACTATATATATTATATATATATATATATTATATATATATATATATACAGTATATATATATCAGCTAGGAAGGACCAAATCCAACTTAACATTTCTATCTTGTTAAATCTTATTACCGACCAGTGTCTGTGAATATGTATCTTCAACCGCATATATAAGATATATAATAAATAATAAAATATAATATAATATAATAATTAATATAAAATATAATAAATATATATATAGAATATAAAAAATATATATAATATAATATAATATAAATATATATAATACAAAAAAAAGAAATAATAATAATATATACTAATTATAGTATATTATATAAATATAAATATAATATATATATTAATATTATATATATATAAAATAGTATATAATATATATAATATATAATATAGAATATATAAATAAATATAATATATACAAAGATAATATATAGATATATATTAAAGCCATGTGAAGATAAAATAAATGATATATATATATAATAAAATAAATATATAAATAATATAAAAAAATAATATATAAATATTAATAATAAGTAATTATATAATGTGTGGAAATAAGATGTGTGTGTTACACGAAATATACTTTTAATTAATATTCGTATAAATATACCATTAAGTTAAAGAAAGAAATGAGTGTCTATTAAATTTAATCACTATTCTGCATTTAATTAAAGCATTTAGAGAACAATATACTTATTTCAATGAATAAATTTTAAGTAAGAGAAAAACTCATTTTTAAAATTTGCTTCTTTTGATTAAAACTTCAAAGATTTTTTGTAAGGAAATGATTTAAGAAGAGATTTATATAAATAAGTATTATAGTATGATAGTGGATAATGAATGACTTATTATAGGTAATAAAGAGAAAAGATTGTAAGTCGGCGGTAGTGTGTGAAAGCACGGTAATGATGAACGACACGCTCGATGGTAAGAGAAGGATATATAAGCATAGTTGATAAAAGACAAACATCAGATTTAAGGAAAGACAGGACAATAGGATCAAAAGGAAGCTCTACTGACATTATAGAGATTTAAGGAAAAAGGTCCTAATTAAAGTGTGAGACCCACGCTATTTGCAAAACCAAAAAAATACAGACATCATAAGGGATTATCAAAATCGTATTAGGAAGAAATTATAGCCTGATCTATAAGAGGAAAGGACACGTAAGAAGTAAAATAATTAAGTGTTTTGTAAAGCATTGGAAACAATAGCAGATTGGACAATTTGTGCTGAAACAACTAGAATAGTGATCCGAGTCTAGGGTAATAGCAAAACATATATGTATAGTATGTGATCAAGAGTGACTAATGTCTATAAGTAAAGCGAATATAAAAAAGAATGTTTTTTTTGTAATATACTTATAAATTAAGTATAATGTTTGAATTGACTTTATTTAAAATAAGTAAAGAGCTATACGAGTATTTAAAATAAATTGCCATCATAAAAGGATATTACGAATAGTATATATACATTGAAAATTGAGATATAGGATTGTATAGTAAGAATATAAAATAGGTGATTAGAAAATAAAAAAGAATAAAATGTAGGTAAGTAAAATTTGAAAATTATAAATATCCTATCCTTACCAATAAAAAATGTTGAGTGCTACAATCCCTCAAATTTTTCGAGAATTATTTATTTATTATGATTAATAATCGTATACTAATCTAATGTCCGAAAATAACAAATTGTTATTTATAAATCTAAGTCTCGAAGAGATATGAATCAGTTTAATGTATTTATTTGTTAAATTATGTCCGTATATATTATGTGACGCTTATACTCAGGTAAATATCGTTAAAATACCGATATAACATTAATGAGATTCTTAAATATATAGCGAACAGTAGGAAGTCTTTCGCGGCAAGTTGAGACTGGTTTCTTTACCACCCCTTTTTCCACACCATTTAAAG
>JABUQX010127513.1:10000-28403 GCA_015478945.1 Trachelipus rathkii | reverse complement strand
TTCTACGTATCGACTGTAAGACGATTGGTTGCTAGACATGAAGAGGAGGGTAATTTGTGTGATCGTCCAAAGCCTGGTAGACCACGGACAGCTACCGAGAATGAAGATCAGGAAATATTTCGTGAGACCCGTAGAAATCCATTTCAAATAGCAGAGTCATCAAACGCGCATTACAGTGGAAGCATCTGAGTAGAACAATTCCGGCGGACGATGCACGCTTATGGATGACAACCACCGGGACCCTGGCAGTTGAAGCAACAAACCGAAAGCACACAGGCAGCACGGCTCCGCTTTGCAGGAGAATATAGTAACAAGGATATAAACTTTTTGGTCCAAGGTTATCTTCAAAGATGAAAAGACATTCTGCTCTTTCACGATCACGGCCCCTTACTATTTCTGCGTTTCAATAAACACGCACGATATTACACCAACATATGTTATGAAGTAGCTGAAGTGACACGTCACTGCAATGTATGGGAATTGAAGTAAACTTAACATTCAAGGCGAACTTACCCCTTATAGATTGCTGGTTTTCCACCGAAGATAAATTCTGGAAATACTATAAGAGGTGTTGCTACCAACAGTGAAAGCGTATTTCGATCCCGATCCCGATAGGATCCCGTACGTCCACGAACAATAGTCCCGTGTTGCCACCACTGCAGAGGAAGAGTCAGCAATGGCTTTTAATGCTTGAACATGAACAGTGAACCTTCCATGTTTTACCAATGGTCACCGAAAGGGTGTGATTTAAATTCCTATTGAAAATATTGGGGATCCATTATTCAGAGATTGGGAGACCAGAAGGATGAGGCAAGTGAGAACGGGGGGATGTAAAATCTTTTGGAACCATTGCCCTTAAGATCCTCGGAATTATCTGCCGGCAGCAAGAGCAATATTACTTGAGAAATAATATTGATCCAGCCTGCAGATTGCGTCCGTCAATCAGGGCAGGAAATGGCGATGGACAACAAATACCTAATATTTAATATGATATATATACTATTAATATATATGATATAGTATATATATATATATATATTATATACTATATTTATATATATATATATATATATAATATATATACTATTATAAATATATATCAATATAGTTTATACATATATATAATGCTGTTTATAATCGGATGTAATCCTGCGCGAGATTTTGTTAGTAACGAATATGAGAATAATTCGCATTTAGGAGAGGGTTAATTTTTTGAACAAAATGAAAATTTAAGAAAAGTATTTTTAACTTTTATTGCAAAAAATGCACAATCGGAATTGTAAAAAATTGTAAATAAATTGTTAACTAACACCCCTTTATATATATATTATTATATAGTTATAATATTAGTGTACATATAATATATATTTATAAGTATATTATATAATATATAGTATTTATATTATATAGTGTAAGCTAGTATATATATAGATATATATAGTATATACGTTATATATGATATATATATATATTATTGAGTAATATATATGTTTATATATATATATATTATGAGATATTATATATAGTATTATTACTATATATATATTATATAGTCTATATATACTATATATATAGTATATATATATTACTATATATATTATACTATATTATATAGTCAGTTATTATATATATATACTATATATATAATTAGATATATACAATAGTAATATATAGATATATATATATATAATATCGATACTTATATATATATAAAAACATTGCGATATTTGGATATGTAAGGAATTGTATATATATTTATTATTTTTTTATCCGGGGAGGGGCCTTCGGCGCCCCCTCTATATTTAGGCCTATTACCCCACTTGAACTCCCCTGCTAGTTAAAGTATACCAAAGTGTTTAAAGGGAAGTAAAAAAAAAAACATTTCTAACTAAAGGAATACCCTAGGGTAAAAGCGCCGCAAAGATTGCAAGGATGTCGCGGGTCTCTCGGCCTTCCCGGTGGACGACGGGGGGAATTCGTACCCCTCTCTGTCCCCCGTCAGCTCGAGTCCCCCTAAAGGAGAAATTAAAAAATTTTTGTGAAATTTTTTCCCATGAATAAATGCAAAAAAAAAAAAATAATAATAATAATAATTATAATTAATAATATTGCAAATAATAATAATAATAATAATAATAATAATAATAATAATAATTAATTAATAATAAAATAATAGTAAATAAATAATAGATAATAATAATAAATAATAATAAGTTAATAGATAATAATGAATAATAATAATATAACTAAAAAGAAAAATAACACTATTTATACGAAAATAATACATAAATAGTTAAAACTACTGAACAGGTGAGTTTATAAGGCTTTTGAAAGCTCTCCACTGCGAATAATGACCTATATATTAAATGTTTAAAAGGAAAAGTTAGTTGTTATAAAAACTCAAGAAGTTAGCAACATTTAGAAGGTCAAGGATTAAAAATTCCAGGAGTAACATCCGATATAGATGTCCATATATGCATTATATATATGATATATATATATATATATATAGTATATATTATATCGTAGCCCTATAATATATATATATATATATATTATATAGTATATAATAGTATATATAGTATATAATAATATATATATAGTACATATATATATTATATGCCAGCAGTCCCGAAAAGTTTCAGCATTTAACAAAAAACTTAACAGCTACAGGAAATCAAATAAACATTTTTGATTTCAGCAAAGCAATTTGTTTATCGATGAAGCAATGAAACAGAAAGTTAGTATGGCTAATATTATAAAGAAAGACGCCTTAAAATATGAATTGTAAATAAATACTAGTTCCAAAAAGTTCTATCTCAGTGACCTTCCATCCCTGCAGTAGTACACGAGAGCAAGGTTACCAAATAGGGTGATTTTTATTATGTATGCTCTGGAGTAAATGTTATTTTCTTTTTTATTTCCTTCTTTAGAGGGTTCGAGCCGACGGGGGAAGGGGACAGAGGAGAGTGGCAACCGAAGTCGCCCCGTCGTGCGTTCCCCCAGTCGGAGGCCTGAGAAACCCCGACTCTGTCCATCTTTAAATTTTTACCGTTGGGGTTATTCTTTAGTTGAAAAAAACAAAAGGAAAATTCAAACATTTGGTAACTTTGCGCTGCGTTCCTCCGGAACTTAGAAGCTCCTGTGGCGGTTAATTCTCAAAACGATATTACTCGTGCAGCTTGTCTAACGATTTTATAACAATTTTAAATTTTTCAAAGCGTTATTTTTATTTATTTATTTATTTTTTATTACATGGATAACAGATGTCTCGCTGAATAATAAAATTGTTATTTATTTTTTCCTTTTAGCTTAAAGTTTTTCTAGTTTTATTAGATGGCCCTAACCTTCTTGGAATAGACATATGCGGTTTGTAAACGCCCACTACGTTATAACTATACTCACAAATCCCTTTAAAAAGTGGACCATAAATTCTATCAGGATTCACCATCTGAACTTAGGGAATTGACACATTCTCTCAATCTATATAGTATAGTCATAGACACTATAGAACCTTTATATGCAATTAAACGTGTAATAGACATTAGCAAAATGACTCGTAGGCTAAAACCTAAACTTTAATTTCAACAAAAACTTAAACCTAGCTCAGCGTTTTTCATATACAATTTCATTCGTACAGTTATATAACACTAAGTATAATAATTTACATTGAAAAACTTCATTTCATTTTCTCTAACAAATCAGTGGATTTTCACTAATTTGGCTTAAGTAAATATAACATAACGGTACTATTTTAACTTATACGAATAAACCAGGTCAGTAACCCGTGGTATAAATATATTCTCTTCTAAGCATCATACCTCCGATGAGAGGAACCCAGGGGGGATTCGCCGCCCTTAAATTGTGAATCTCATGGAGGTATGAGGATCACCCAATTACTGAGGCGTTACTCAACTCCCTCCTGGTGGTAAAGGAGTGGATATATATATGATCGCTTAGGTGATTAAGACGTGGGCCTGTCAGCCTGTTAGAGGCTGGGATCGTCGTCCCGTATAAGCTCACTCGGCACTACTAAATCAGTGTATATTATCTATGCTATAATACTTTTAGGTGTATATTTAGTTGGAATATTGGTATTATATGATGGAGTATTTTCTATGTGTAGAATGAAAACGTCTAATATGGTATATTATCCTAATAATTAGGTTGTAGTGTTTTCATAGTCTTTTACCGCATTTTAATCAATTAAACTCGTATTCGAGTCCTTGGCCTGTTCTTACTATTTTAGTTCTCAGAATGTAAGGACACATATATATAGGTCTCCTATCTTCTTGCAATATGTAACATCGTTATTATAGACTAGTATTTGATCATTTCATCTCCCGCATTCCACGTTACGTGTTAGTTTGATTATTTACTTTCACGAGGCTACGTTTATATTCCCCAACGTTTAGTGTCAATAAAATTATTTAATCGTCTAACCGTATACGTATGGTAATACCTCAGCTAGATACATTGCTTGTATTCCTGCCAGGAGTCAAATTAATACCTTTTATTTCGTTGGTGCTGATAGGATTATCATTACTAAGATTATATTTAGATGAATATCGCTAATGTATGAGCTAATGGGCTTATAGATGAATTTAATGATGTTTATGTATTATTACTATGTAATGGATCGACGAGTAGTGAAATAACTATCAGAGGTGACAGTGTGAACCGTGTGACGAGGTGATTAAATTATAAGAATATGAATAGTTTTATGTATGACTACTGTTCGATATCGAGTGTGACCAAATATTAAAACCCTTATATACGCAACTATACTTGGAAAACTCCATTCACGTTTAGTGTGTACCTTACTGTTCCTAAATGTAATATTGGTTCGTAAAATTGGATTAGTTTTTGCATAAATCTTAAATATTCAGAAATAATAGTTATTGAAAAAATTATATAAAAAAATCAGATAGTTATAACATTCGTCACTGTTAACGATTGTTGACATTTATACTTTGTGAGGATCTATTATATATAATACATATTATTTTTAAGCAACAGGTAATAGTAGATTCCTATTAATGATAGTTAATTTAACACCGTAAAAACATGTAATGGTTTCCTCCAGTATTAATTATATTCTAGTTATATAATAGGAATTGCTTTGAAATATAACTCATATCAGCTGTAGGTTAGAGTTATTATATATTATCATTCTTATCTTAGTTAATAGTAGAGGGATAGATGAGTTGATTATATATGAATACGTTCATACGCTATAGAATTAATAATAATGGTTTATTTAGTATTACTGAAGGCCTTTATACTTACATCCTTTCAAAGGATGATTATATTGTATTTTATAGGACGAGATATATAGATGAGCTTTAACCCAACTTGAATCCTTATGGTCGCTGATTTAGTATATTAATTGTAATTAATATATATTATATTTAATATAAAAACTTATATATATTTTTATATGTTAATATTTTATTTGTTTTATTATGTATTTATATATTAAAATACTTTTTTTTCAATAGAAGAAATATATTAAGTTCCATAACTTATAAACTATGTAATAGTGGCTTAACTTAGATTAGGTTGGTTTAATTATTATATTATTTGTTAGCGAAATTTTCATCCGATTTTTATTATATTATATATGTATTAGAGTTATACAAATGCGGTAATATTAGATTAAGGACGATGTAAATGACATGCCTTTGCTTTATATTTAGTGATGTGTTTATGTATTTGTGTGTTTAATGAAAGTGTTACTGTGTGTTATATGTTGTGTGTTGCGTGTATATATATATATATATATTATATATATATTATATATAGTATATATAAATGTATTGTTGATTAAGTATGTAATGTTCTTCAACAAAGAATTTTCAACCTTCACCCTAATAAGGTATATAATAACCTTATTACTTATTTTAGTTTATTTATCGTTTTACCTATGATACGGTAGTATTGCTGTATTGTTAATGGAGTTATACTACGTTATGTGACTAAATTTTATTGTTAAATATATAACTACATTTCTCTTTTATAATATATATGTTTGATAAAGTATGAAGGTGAAATAATTGTGTTTTTTTTGTGGTTCTTTTCGTTTTAGTTATCTTATTTTATATCATGTATTGATAAGTTCATGGAGTAGATATAATTATAAGCCATTCGTTTTATATCTTATTGCTTATAATAATATAGCAATAATCCCAGGTTGTCTATATATATCCGTATGTATTTTATATTAATATTTGATGTATTCTGTAGGTTTGTTGTGATGTGTGTGTGTGGTTTGTAACATAAACACCTCCAGTGGGTAAAATTTATGTGACTTTTATTATCTTTCCATATTACTCTTATATGCAATATAACTGTCATGGTTTTATAAGATATTACACCATGTGTACTCGCTGCGTAAGATTGATATGAGCAAGTGACGCTTACTCCGCTATATGAGTAATTAGGGTAAATTATGTATCCTCATAGAAACGTCTGAGAAATACAATTTGAATACCAGCTAAAAAGTAATACGATTGCGCGCGTATTAGAGAGGCATATTGCTCTAGACCTAAGACAACGATAGTTACATTATGTTTTGTCTGTAGTTATATATTGAAGGATTGCTACGGTTTTTATGATAGTATGCTATGTTTAGTTAACTTTATTATGGGTGTCAGGTAAACTGGCTGTGATAAGATTTGATTGCATCTTATTCGTATTAACAGTTTATTCCTTGAGTTATAATTATAGAAGAACTCATTGGTTTATAGTGCGGTATTGGTTTGTAGTGAAGGATAATTATGCATTACATGCTACAGAGAATGGAGTTGCGATCGAATGTAAAAGACATTCTAATTATGATTTGGGTTAGAATAAGCTCTTATAGTTATACAGTCTAACATTGATGTTAGTGTTAGAGATATGCTGAGTAAATATATGTAATATTAGATTTCCTTGGTATAGATGAAAATAAGATACTCATCTGATGTTTATTAGTTGACGTACTGGTGTTTACCCAAGCGAATACAATCTACTTACCGATGTTATAATGGTGAGAGCCTTTAATGATTTCTCGCTGCTAGAGTGGTATACGCTTGCGGTCGTTACAGATTAGCATTTATACAAGTTTTCATTGAGTTTCTATGAAGAGTGATGATGCGTGAGTTTGGGTTAGCTTTATCAATGGATTGATTGATTAGAAATAAAGTTCGGATTGTACTGGGCTATGTTGTTTTTAGCGAGGTATGAGTTATATCAACGCGTATATTATATGTTGTATAAGTTAGTATATATATAAAACAAAAGAGTTATCATAAATTATGTGTCTTTAATGTTTATATTTTATGAATAAGTGATATTGATATTATTCTATCGTGAAATGTTGTATTTAAGTTTTTATTTATACATTATTTATATTTTACTATTTGTTTTATAACTTATATTACACTATGATATTGGGTCTGAAGAGAAACTATAGCCCTGGAGAAAAGTGTGGAAATATATGCTCGGTGAAATTCTTTTACAGAGCCCAAGTAATGTCGTATTTATGATTACGCTGCTGACCTAGGTACTACCTTGTGTAATGTGGTGATATTGTTACGGATCGTGCAGTTAAGGTGCTACTTAGGTGGCACCGTCTCGCTCAGAGTGCTCCGCTATCGTCAACTCATTCTTGCTTTTTTCCTTGCTCCGATCATTTTTTCTACAAGATCACTGGCTTTATTAATATGCTCAGATATTTTATCCAAAATCTGTTTTTGATTCGCATAAGCTATCTTCTGATAATCCAGTTTAACTTTATATATCTACCAACAATTACTATATTTCTGTCAGCATGGTAACGGAGATAGCCTTATTTAGATGTGTGATAATGTGGGTCTAACGAGAAATACATACCCTTTTGAACTGTTAGGGTGATGGTCATTCGGACGTCGGTACCTTCTCTGTGTTGTGTACTGTGACTTCGTGGCCTCTTGATTTGAAAATACGGATCTAGCGGGGAACGGATGCTGCTAATCCTGATTACCACTCCTCTAAAAGGAGTTGTTTATACACTATTTTCTTCAATACAATATTTTTTCGCAGTTGCTGATACAATGTTATCTCCCCGCATCTCTACGCTTGTTGTTGATACTTCACGAGGAGTTTCGTTTTTTTCCAACGATGTGTCAATTGGTATATTAATCGTAAACCAACTGGCGACTGCTACATTGCTTGCTTTCCTGTCAGAGTGTTTAATTAGCTAATAAGTTTTGCATAACGAATACGCATTGGAGGAAGAATAAAATCCTTTTTCATGTTTAGACGTGGTTAATTTTCTGAAAGGGGGGGCGGTGTCAAAATGAGATAAGCCTAAAAACATTTACTGTTGTTCGTCTTTACACGTTACGGTAAGGTTTATAGATGAAGCAGTTTATATATCCAAGGGTTATATGAACTAAGATTAACTCATGTTATAGCCTATGATATCCACGATAATCGTTCGCTAGCCAGTGTTTAGAGTCGATCTTGGTATAAGGTAATGCGGTAGACATGTTTAATTCGCGTCTGGTAGGTGTCCAATGGCTGGTGGGTTGTCTGAGCGTTAGGCTCTCTCGGAGTATGTTCTCTCTTTACGGAGTAGTCTGAGAGCGCAGCTGGGTGCTTAGGCTTTGCTTGTCTGGCAGAGGTGGTACCCAGATTGCCAACGTGGATAGAGTTGATACGCACGGTTAGTAATGGTGATATGCAGGTAACTACTCAGAGGGTGATCGCTCCTTCTGGCCAAGATAATTCACTTTTCATTCTCGATGTTTTTTAAAAAAAATTACTATGTTAATGTCATAAATATTAACTCTATTTATATCATATATGTGATTGCGAAGACAGACATAATAGATACAATTTGCTAAAGACAAGATCGCACCACTGAGACACTCTATTGCTGGTTTTTGTGAGTCGGCGTTGTTAGTCGATCTCTCTATGACTGAGACTGACGTAAGTCTTCCTCTCGCGCAGCCGTGCTTTTAATCGTGAAGCCTCGTTCGCATATTATTGTTGGTCCGTAATGTATTGTGTCAGGCTTTGATACGTTGGTGCTGACATATTCTCGCTCATTTCTACTTCTCTAGCGCTCTCTCAAGGCGGGTACAAGCGATGTAATTATTCTCGTGTCGGTGCCTCTCCACCTCTACATTCGTGGGTGAACCAACCTTCTTTCTGTTATACGTTAGTCACCTAATCGCCACCGACTGAATCATACCTTTCAACATGGTGGGTTCTTGGTTCCGACTGATTCCACTTACATCATTAATGGTAGAATTGGTTATAAATTCTCCTTAGTGTGAGAGAGTTCAGACTATTAAATTACCATGATTTTCATTTGTAAAATTTAAACTACTGTAGTAAGGTTATCGCTCGAGAGGACCAGTGCCTGATGGCATTCAACTTGGCTCGTGATATACATGTTTATCGTTCGCCTGTCTATCGTAATGGATATGGAACTTTATCTTCTAGTGTTGTCCTTTAATCGCTGACCAAGCGCAAGCGCTGTCTGTTCTATTCCCAGCGTATGAATCGCTCCTCTGGGTCTATTTGCGGCTAGTTTATAATGCCTTTGTTTCTCGTTAAGGCTACACTTCCGTGCATTTGTTTGGGTTAGGGTCTTATATCATCATTACTTTATGCCAATGAGATGCCAGAGAGGTATCGCTTTTATCCACCTCGCTGACATCGTCTACTGCGCCATTTCTTCTTCGAAGTCTTCCCCTGTGTCCATGGCTCCTCTGTATTGTAGCCGTCCTCAACTCTTGCATTAACTTTCTCTGCTAGATATTCTGTGCTTCTTTGCCACATACACATATCAGTACCGAGAGAATGGGTCAGTTCACCGTATCTCTCGCCATCTCTAGCTTCTCCCCACAAGTTTGCCTTACGTATCGTTAGGTAGTGCATTCATTATCTTTCCACCTGCCTTTGTAAACCTCTCTGTTAATTATACAACTTGATTTCTTCATTTCGTGTGTAAGTTGTTTATGTTAGTGTTCTGCTTCTCTGTACATTATTTTTCTAGTTCCATGTTACCGGCCCATTGTCTTGCTCTCTCTAATTGTATTGCATGGTGAAACCTGATTATGTAGGTTATATGCTTTATTATATTCAAGTACCCTCATCTTCCGGTCGCCGCTCTGGTAGTTTTCTTATCTTCTACTTATCTGCTTACTTACCTTCCGAATGTTTGTGGTACTCACAAATTGTTTGCTTAATTATGTCCCGGGCTTCACTGGTCTCAGTGTTAACGGCTCTAGACCGCGGTCTGTAATATGTTAGGTGTATGCTAGATGTTGTTACTATATTCAGAGATAGATGTGAAAATAAGATTTCAGCTACGTCTGATTGCCTTTCATAGCCGATTTATTGTATTTCTTGTTCAGTCTTGGGGACTTTTACTGTATTTTATGTGCTCGGCTTTTCATATATCACTAATTCCATTCTTTTCCATTTCCTGCACAGTACTTCTACTATTACGCATTCTTATACACGTCCCCTTCCTTAATCAATGACATCCTCTGCAGAGAAGCGTGAATTGCAGAGTTTCAATGACAAGATTGCTGCTTATTGCGCCTACGCTCTACTTCCCCTCTATCACCTTCCCCATAGTCCTTTAGAACTCGATATGCATTCCTATCGTAAGTCTTATCTCAATGTTGGATTATTAAAATACTCTTCTTGTTTACTCTGCTGGATACGCGGGATATCTATCTTATGCACCTTCTGACTCTTTTCCCTCTGTCTCCTAATACGCACCTTCTGCTCTTAAATGCAATCATGTTTCTACCCACAAACATCTCCGGAATCTACCTCCTACTCTCATATATCGCTGATCTCATTAGTGGACATCCCAGGATCGTTACCGAGCTAGAATCAATAAGATTCAATAGTATTGGCCATCATAATGTTCCCTCGCACATGTCCGAGAGTGGTGACGGCTCTTCCCTAGTTCTCTCAATCTGCACGCTTGGTCCTTAATGCGCACCAATCGGTCGTGTTTGCACATTTTAAATAATAATACTTTAAGCTCCTCTCAGTTGGGGATAAACTAGAGTGTCATGTAAACTGACATCACCTTGGCTCTATGTGTGTTAATCGATATCACTCTCAAATACATAAAGATGACATAGAAGAACATATTATGTTATTTATTTATTTCTATATCTTTAACTCTTCTCTCTGTTCTACGACTCTTTATTTTTCTTCATCTCACTTCTTATACGGTCCCTAGAGCAACTCTTCATTATCTTCCTGACATAAACTCTTTACTCGTAAGTATCGCCTCTCTTTAATCGTTAAACTCCCATCACTGTTACACTCAATTAAAATGTATCCCACTCTCTCTCTGTTAAGTCTCTCTTCAGCCGCATATTTTAATATTTTAACTATACATGGCCACGCGGAACACTCACAAATCCCTTTGAGCCAGCGACGCTGAGCCGGTTGTAATTGAGACCATCTCAATGACAAACAAAGGCAAACTACTTCCTCTCTCTGCAAGTCAAGTATCCTCACGCGTGCTTCACATTTCTTTTTCTCCTCTCTCTCTAATTTACTTCCTTAATGCGGTCTTGCGTTACTCATACACTGCAGGTGTCTGCGTTATCGCTCCTCTATGTTTGCATCTTCTCTCGTGCTCTCCTTCTTTCAGTTCGAGGAGCCCCCTCCGTTAATGGGCGTGGTTGGTCCTTACGACACCCTATACGGATCTATAATACTCACCCCCATCGATTATATCGACATCGTTCTTTATCGCACGCAGTCATAGGACCCCATCTTACTCTATCATACAAGGTATACACCCTTACACTCTGTGCTCTCTATACGACCTTGCTCTCAAATTAACTCTGCACTCGTCTATCTTTCCGGCTCACTCTATATACATCCCGGAGCAGCCCATGGTCCAGTCAGGGTGGAAATTGCCTTCTTATATATAGTGTTGAACTAGACTCTCACCCGACTCCTCTGACTCGCGAATCCTGTGCCATCCTTACCATCATTTTATATATCTCTTTCCTTCCTCCGTGGTTTCTTTATTTCTTATTCTCTCTCTCCTTTCTTTCCTCCCTCTGTACCATCTTTTCCCCCTTCTTCCTCTTCTCTACTTTTGCTTTTCTCACTTCCTCACACTCTGCATGTACGTTTCTCTCTTCGCTCTCTGTTCTATGTGCACTTCTCATCTCACATTCCTCTTCTCTCTATTTATCAAACTCTGCACGACGCCCCACACACCTCCATCCTCTCGCGTGGAGGGCGTGTTCTACCTGGCGACTCCGCAAGTCCGAATCCATACTTTCGTAGAACTCCAGTCTCTCGACTCTACTTACTCTCCTTCTTACATCCGTTGTATCTCACCAACGCTCGTGCTCCTTCAGCTCCTTCTCTCTATCGTATTCCATTTCTCTCTTCCATCGTCTAGGGGGCTACTTTCCTCCGCTTCTTCCCTCTTCAATGTTCGTGCGTGATAACTGCTAGTGCTACATTTTAGAGGACATGATTTCCGCTTATTTCTAATCTGTACGGTCCGACTTGAGATTCCGTCGTCACTACATTCTATAAGTTCCTACAACATTTTTTCCTTTATACTTCACTCTCCGTACCTCTCCCGCAAAGTACGTTTAACGTGCTCCGTTTTTCCTAACATTTGCTTTTTTCAATGGGATAACTAGTGAACTATGTGATACCCTTGGGCGATTTGAGCGGTTGTCGGTGACAGGCGCCTATCGCCCTTAGGGTCGTTATTCTACAATAGAATCGGTCTTTCTACCACCACATAACGTGGCCGCCACATATGATCCTCATGCGACTATAACATTTTTAGCTTTTATTCACTTATGGTCCCAACGTTCTGTAAAAGCGCCTGCCATCTTTCTAGGCCGACTATCATCTATTCCTTCCGTAGCTGAACTATGTAATGATTGTTCTGCATGCTGCCTGCTACTCTGGCGCTATTGCCTGTCGGTGGTTACGATATTCCTCACTCTGCATATGCCTACCTTGTTCTTCTTTTATCACCACTTTCCTCTATTTTTTCCCATGTTTATTACCTCTAATTTATACTATATTTCATTCATCTTACTTTTATTCACACTTTACTTATTTATTAGTGAGTTATATCTCTACCATTTTCCCTTCCAACCCGGCTCATAGGAGGCTCTTCCTCGCACTCTCTGTCAGTTTGGAACCCAGGGCATCTTGCCTTCCTTTCTCTCGCTTGACATCCACCAGTGCACAAGCTCTTGGTCAAGTACTCCTTCTGAGTGATGATATCTCCTGTATATCGAAATCCTTACTCTATTGTTTCTCGTGGTGCATTCCATGGTTTCTCAGTATCTATACTATGTCCTGACGTTCACGAATCTCACTCAGGTTAGTGTTTATACCCTCTTTCAACTAGACCGTAGACTAGCATCACTTCGTCCTCCTCACTTCACTTATTGGCCACGGTCGAATACTCTCAGTTCTACTCTCCCGCTACAGCCTCACTGAACTTTCTTTTTTCATCGGCTCTCCTCGGCCTATCACGCGTCTCTGCAAATTCGCCGGCTTATATTACAATAACGGACCTCGTTGCCTCAGGAGTGGAATACAAGCAGATAACACATTGTAATTAACAGAGTCCGGGTTGTGACCTACGGTCCCTATCCGTCCTTATTCGGATACGTACTTATTTCTTTAAATTGTTTATTAAGGTACTCTGTAATACGTATCCGAGGGTTTGTACCTGCTCGAATCTTAGTATAGCCAACGAAGAAGTCTCTCTTCATATGATCTGACGTGTGTGTGACCTTTCGTCATGTTTATCCCTATATCACCTAGCATTTCTATATTTGTGAAGAGATATGTGATGCATCTAAGGTTGCCGTGTGAAGTAGCTTCTAGAATAGGACTACGTTCTTGAAGCGTTACTCTTTAGGTCTGGGTTGCTCGCACGATGAGAGATAATCAAATTGGCACTAGCGTGGTCTAGATAGCGCTCATCCCGTTCCTATGTGTTTACCTGCTGGTATTCATGCATCGCAACGTGAGGTCAGTGTGCTGTCCGCAATCCATCTCGACTCTGCACCAATCGTGCTACTATATTCTCTCTGTTGTACCTCATTCTACATATCTTAAAACCGTTGAAATATACTTATCCTCTATTCAACCAGAGCATACTCTACTCTTCACTACCCTATCCTCTCCTAACCCCCATCCTACTTCCTTCTACTAATCGTAAGCATTTCCCATAATAATCTTAGTTTCTTTATCTCACTACCTCTTGAGTGCTCCTGTTTGTCGGTAGTGAGCTCTATATATCTAGTGATAATTCTAATATTATATATATTAATCCTGGATATATACCTTAATATCTATCTCATATACGCTACTAATTCATCAACCTTCTCATTTATAATTTTTACCATCTGTAACTGGTGGACATGTTCTTGGTACCCTCAACTCATATATTATTATATCCAGTACAACACTTAAGTGCTTATTTATTACTTTTTCTCTCTTTCTTATCTCTGTCACTCTTTTACTTTCCATACCTATCTTAGCATATACATTCTTCTTCCTCTCTCTCCTCCTTCCTTTTCCTCTTCTCCCTCTTCTCTATACTCCTCCCCTCACTTCTCAGTCCTCCTGCGCTATTATATTATTACCCTCCTAACAATTTAATTACTCCTATATACTTATTCATTTTCTACTCGCCTTCATATTGTAATTATTATTATTTCATTTATATTGATATTCTATCTTTCTTTAATATTAATCTTCATCTTAATTATGGTTATAAACCCTACATTTTAAATCATGCATAATTAATGCACAGCTATCTAATCTAATATGTTTTACACTGGTGACACTGTAACCCTTGTATCTCATACTCGCACTGCAAGATCTCCACAACCGTCACTGAGAATCGTCCTCTGAAAGATCAAAATGAATGAGCAGACTTCCTCGATGGTGCCTCCTGATCGCGGCTCTAAGTCTGTCTGCATAGCGAGCAATCACCAGTGATATATCCTGTGGTGACAGAGTGAGGTATATCTGCAATCCAGCCACTTATTTCACTCTCCCACCTACGCCTCATCATAAAATGTGTTGTGTCCCTCCAAGGGTAAACCATTGCTATTGACGTATCTAAACAATTCTCATACTAACTGATGAAGTTCCATTTCACTCACAACGTGCAAGTTATTCATTTTATGTTGTGCAGAATTGTTTGCTGATTTATATTTGTAAAGCCCATAAGTTATTTCTGTATTGTTTATATTCACAATTTAAGTATTAATATCGATTTCTTTAATCTCCTTAGTTTACGTTGCTATACTTATATATATGAACTAGTTTAATAGGTTTAAGTATGTATATGCCACTATTAATCATTTCTGTAACTTAATTTATCGTGTGTGAAATCCTTACCTCGTTCCTAAGTTTGTCAGCATATATCATTGTAAGATCACCACTATATACTAATACTATGATATAGTATATAGATATATATATTTATAGTATTATTATATTATATTAATACCTAGTTTATATATGTATTATAATTATTGCCTCACTCATCTTATTATATTATAACTATTAATATTATATAGTATAATATATTACTTATATATAATATATTATTATATAATATATATATATATATATATATATATATATATTATATACTACTATATATATATATATATTATATATATATATTTAATATATATTATATATTCAATATAGTGAATATAATATATATATAAATAAGCTATATACTAACTATATAGTATTCATTATAATATATAGTAATATATATTATATAAATATTAATATTTAATATATATATAGTATATTACTTATATATTATATATATATATTATTATATATATATATATATATATATATTAATTATATATATTTAATATACTTATATTAGTATATATATATATATATATTAATGTATATATATATATATATATATATATTACTATATTCAATTATATTATATATATTATATATATATATATATAATATAATTTATTATATATATATATATATATATATTTATAATATAGTTTTTAGATTTTTATGTTGAGTGGAAATATAACTGTAGGCACAGTCACGGCGTCTACAATATTAAAGAAATGACTGCCAGACCGGGTTGAATTACTATATAATCAACTCCGGGGAATCGCACCTAGACTCAAGTTTAACTGGATAGATTAGCAAATTATTGGAGACAGAGATGGGCAATAAAATCATGATAATAAAGAAATTTCCCATTCTGAGAAGAAAGTGAAGAAGCACTAATTTTTACTTATTAAAACTTGCTGGAGAGTAATTTAAAGGTCACGGGGCCAGTCACTAGAGTGTCATAGGGAGAGCTTTGTACCCGATTTTAGCTTTCGGCCAAAGAAATGTCTAGATGGAATGAGATAAAGGGTAACTAAAATAGTTCAGAACAAGTTTACATAAAAGAGATAGTTTCAGGATTATGACCTGAGACATTGATGATAATATATTAGGCAAAATTGGTATTTTACAGTAGCATTAATAGTCATAAGCAGTCTTTGTAGTATACATTAATGTGTCCATCTAACTGTTGAATGAAGAGGTGATCAATATTAGTACTATCATATATTACGTAGATAAAAATTTGTGCACGATGGTTTAAAGTTTGTTTTCGGATTAGGTTTATGGCGTGATTTTAGCGTCGGCTTAAAAGTTTCAGTTAATATTAAATTAACAATGCAGAAAAAGCTTTATGATGTTTAATCGATACAGCTTCAAGTAGATCTTATCTGGCTGTAATGGAGGTGCTATAACAGTTTCCAATTTTTACATAAACTTCATGCCTGAGTATGGGACCCTCGTGCTACTAGGGCGACGGAGTAGAGGTGGAATATGAAAGTCATCTCCCTCTAGCATCTACCATTGTAGTACCTGTAGAAAAGAGATATAAAGCAACGTCAGATCGCAGATTGTAGTTTGAAAGTAAGGGGCAGTTTATTACTCTTTTAGTCTTAACACAAGTCCAACCTTTCAAAAAGAGAGAGAAGCTGGAGTCCTCTCTAAATGTGAGAACTGCACTCCAGACTAGGGCAACCTGAACAAATCCTCCAACTTCTTTGAGGCCAAGCTAGAATCCATTGTGAAATGCGATTTTCAAGACAATTTAACTTTAATATTCAGACCAAGAGTATCTATGTTGTTAACAGGTGAGACTTTAGAGACGGCGAGAGAGATAGGAAAGTTTCGATTTGTTTTTGAAAAGCAGATGTGAAAAAGTTGAATTTTAAAGGTTGAATTTTACAAGGTTGCGGTGACCATACTGGGAAATCCCATCCAGATTATCAAAAATATAATCGGATAGCTGAAGTAAAGAAGCAACTCTGGCGTAAAAGGGGGAGTAGATTTTGAATGAATTGAAGAATAGAAAGTTGAGTCATGGAATAAAAATGAACATATCTAGAAGTGCGACTGAGAAGATCGTTAATTAAAAGTGAGAATATGTATAAGATAGAATAAAACCTTAAAAAACACCGCAATTAAAAAGAAAACGAAGGAGAGGTCATCCATCAACAAGTGACAGTATGAAACGATCTGAGAAAAAGCTAGACATGAGTAAGAAAAGAGAAAGAATAAGCAGAAAGGAAGGAAGCTTAGAGGGTATTGACGTATGTCATACCCTTTTAAAAGTCTTTGATATATCAAGCGCCACCACACGTCTCCCCATAGCCAATAAAGGCAGAATTTGATAAATCAGCGAGGTAGGATATTATGTTAACAGTTGACTTTGAACGTCGGATATCATACTGGTGATCTGAAAGAGAAGAAGGAGATTCCAGGTGATGCAGGAAATGAGAGTTGAAGATAGTATCAAAAATTTGGACAGAATATAAGTGAGAAATATCGGATGATATTTATAAGGTTTAGATCGGTTACCCTGCTTTCTGATCGATTGTACGTATAAATTCTTCCATCACTGAGGGAAAGTATTAGTATTACGACAAAGAGAAAGTATAGTTAAGCGAATACCATCACGAGCTTGGAGCAACCTCCGTCAGAATACTGAAAGGAATGCCATACGGGTCACTTCCCTTTATAACGTTCATATATCTCAGGATATCATACGTCTTCATAGATTTCAGAATACCATGCACCTGGTCATGTGTAATCACAGGTAGAGGTATAGGAAACCAGAAAGGAAAAGGAGTAGGAGGAATAATGCCAGAATCGTCCAGTTTGGAATTACTGTAGATGTGAAAAGGAGGCCGAAGAGTTTAGCCTTTTCAAAGGGGTGCTAGCTACAGATCCGTCAGAGCGAATAGGAAGAGGAAAGGTATATTTACAGGTTGTTAGAAATGTTTTTGGCAAAAGTTAGATGTTTTTATCAATATGAGAAGGTGAT
>JABUQX010127513.1:0-2500 GCA_015478945.1 Trachelipus rathkii | reverse complement strand
TATATATTATTATTATTATATTATACATATTATTATTATTACATATATATTATTATTGTTATTATGCTATAATATTATTAGCATATTATATATATACATATATATATATATTATTACATATAAGTTATATATATATATATATTACATACATATATATACATATATATATACAGTGATGGACATGACATCCACATCCGCATCCGCATTTGCGGAACATTCGCACCTAAATTGACATCCGCATCCTCACTTAACGGCACATCCGCATCCACTACTCGCATCCGCATCCGCATCCGCATCCGCATCCTCTTTTGAAAATGAGGATGTTGAGGATGTTTTCTACATTTGATTAAATGCATATGAAATAAATATTTTTTATTTATGGGAATATGAGTTTATGGGAATAATTGTAATTTTGAATTTCGATTTCGTATATATATATATATATATATATAAGAAAGAAGAGCATATATATATATATATATATATATATTATTATTAAGCATATAGCATATATATATATATTATTGAGTTATATATACATATATATATATATATATATATATATACATGTTATTATTATACATTATATATATATTATATAGTTGAAGATATACATATAATATTATTATTGGTTATTGCTATATATATATATATGGCTACATATATTATGCTATTATTGCTATATATGTTATTGTTGTTGTTACATTACTATATAATATCATACTATACATATATTATGATATATATATATACAAGTTGTTATTGTTATACATATATATACATACATGTATTATGTACATATTACTAAGGCTACATATATATATATATGTATACATATATAATCGACGGTGATACTTCGACGAGCAAGCGGGCTTTCATCAAACGAAAGTGCGCGAACCTTCTTGGTTCTCCTTCTAATGACAAATCTTTCTGGCCTCTTGCCAAAAACATTCTAACAACTTCTGTAAATCATCCTTTCCTCCTCATTCGATCTGATGGTTCTGTTGCTAACTCTTCAACTGAAAAGGCCAATCTCTTTGGCTTCCTATTTTCCTTAACTCAACCCTGGACGATTCTGGCATTCCTCCTCCTCCTCCTCCTCTCCTCTCTTGTGGTCCCATGTCTTGCATGAGATTACATTTCTGATCGGGTGCAATGAGCCCTGAGATCTATGAACGTTAGAAAGGCTAGTGGCCCGATGGCATTCCTCCCGAGTTTTGGAGGGAATGTGCTACGTGCTGACCCCGCCCCTCGTTCTACTATATTTTCTATGTCTCAATACTAGCACTTTCCTTCAGTGTTAGCACGTACATGTCCAACCTATTCAAAAAAGGGAAGCCGCTCTGATCCTTCAACCTATCGCCCTATAGCTCTTCAATTTGTATTCTACTCCAAGATCTTTTGAAACCCTTCTTAACTCTCACTTAGGTCATCTGGAATCTCATTCACTTCTTCCGATCGCCAGTACGGCTTTCGGCGTTCAAGATCTACTGGCGATATACTTTCCTCTTTTAACTGATTTATGGATTTCCTCTCTTAGGAACTACGGGGGAGACTTTGCGTGGGTGGCGCTTGACATATCCAAAGCATTTGACCGGGGTATGGCACGCGTCACTGCTCTCCAAGCTCCCCTCCTTGGGTTTCCTCCTCTCTTTGCTTACTTTTGTCTAGCTTTCTCACAAGTCGCTCAATATCAGCTGTGGTTGATGGAGCGACTTCTTCTTTTCTTTTCTGTCAATAATACGGTGTTCCTCTGGGTTTGGTCTTATCTCCTACTTTATTTCATTTTCATTAATGATCTTTCTCACCTGCACATCTAACTTCCCATCCACTCATTTACCAATGACTCGTTATTTACCTGTTCAACTCATTCAATTCTTGCTCCTTTTCTTTTTACTTCTAGAATTGCCTCTCGTCTTAACCTTCCGATTATTCTTCGCTGATCTGGATAGAATTTCCGATTGGGGTCGTCCCAACCTTGTGAAATTCAACTTCTTACAAGATCTCCTCTAAACACCTTCTAACTTTCCTATATCTTTCGACGGTTCTCTCGTCTCTCCTGTTGACAATATAAACATCCTTCGCCCTAACATAAACAAAAAATGTCTTGACACCTCACATCACAACATGCTAGGGCGGACTCAAAGAAACTGGGAGTTCTGTTTAGACTGCGAAACTTTTTTTCCTCTTCTCAGTTACTTCAGCTATACAAGGGTCTCATCCGCCCTTGTATGGAGTACTGCTCTCATATCTGGGGGGGCTCGGGTTTCACCCGGCTTTTGGATAGGGCAGATTCATAGGCCAAAAAGCTTTTAAACTGGCCTGTACTTTCCAGTTCACTCTACCCTTCTATCTTTCCGGCGCAATATTGGTACTTTATCTCTTTACTATAGGTACTGCAGCGGCAAGTGTTCGAGGGAACTTACTATTCGCGGCGTAACACCACCTTTACGATGCCCTCTGTAGCACAGTGCTGTACCCACGAGTTTTTGTAGATGAA
>JABUQX010127512.1:27500-32500 GCA_015478945.1 Trachelipus rathkii | reverse complement strand
AATATATATTTTATTGTGGAGATATATGATGAGGAAATTATATCTAAATTAAAATATATTAGTACAAACAACATTGCTTACCCTTTAACAAACTGCCATTAATCTTCGGAGTAACACTTATACGAATCTCATCTTCACAAAGGCACACCAGGCAACACTAACCTTCATCTGAAGCAATGAAACTGATACTAACCATAGCTCGAACAGACTTCACAAACAATAAACAGACATCCACCACTATATACAAACAATAAATGTAACCAACTCTAAACTACGTTTCTCCAACTTGGCACCCTCTACTGACTAAAAATAACATAAAGAAACTCCAAAGCGACGCAAAACAAAGCTCTAAGATCGATAAGAGGATTGCACATGAAGAAACACCACAAGCAACAACCTCATGGAAAGGAAGCCAAAATTCGTCCAAGACCACAAACCTGAACCATGAAGGCACAAAATTCTTTCAAACGCTGAAATCCCAACACCCAGGCTGCGATTGCACTATTAAACCGCCACCCACCAAAGACTTCAAACAAACCTCCTTCTTCACCAGACCTATATTACAAAGCAAATTCTGAAACAACATTCCCACCACATACAAACAACCAACAGTATACACAAAAACCAAATTGCTCATGACATAAAGAACGCCATTTAAGACGCAGACACCAAGAACAACATTTAAACAAACACCAATCGAAAATTAGAACCACGCAATTCCAACTTACTACCAAGGAATCAGCAATCATGCCTTGGCAAGATAAGAGCGCCACAACCCAATACAAATACTACAAACATAGACTCACTTTAACCAAACCACCACAAGTATCTGTCCAAAACTTGTTAACAGGTATTCGAAGGGACACCATCCCACTTCTATTCTGCTCTATTAACTATCTCTCAGCACAGAACAACGTGGCACACAATAATCCCTGGAGGATCTTCTGGAGGAGACCGGTGCAGCGGCGGGGTACCTATGAACGTGGTTGGCCTCTCCTGATGGAGCCAGGGTTGAGAAGGTAAAAAAAAAGGTATATATATAAATATATTATAATATATATATATATATATATATATATATATATAATATTATTATAATATCAGGAGAAATGTGGCAGCGGCGGGGTGCCAGAGCGTGGTGTGGCCCTTCCCATAAGGGGAGGGCTAGGGGTGAGAAGGTAAAAAAAAAAGTATATATATATATAATATATATATAATATATATATATAATTATATTTAAATATATATATATTATTTATAATATATATAATATAATATTTTTAATTAATTTTTTTATTTTTAAATAATAATATTATATATACATATATATATATATATATATATATATATATATATCATATATATTATATATATATATATTATATATAATATATATAATATATATATATTTATATAATATTACTAATAGAGTACAAGTACTGCAATTAAACCGCCAGTTCAATTTGTATAGATAAAATAACTCCATTGAGAATCTTCTCTTACCAGGATTAGATCCCGGGTCCTCGAATGGTATGCCGAGCGTGTTACCACTCGACCACGACAAGCTAAAAAGATACGCGACTTAAACCTATGAAAGAGTGCTCTATTCAATAGGAATAAGGACCGCCTATGTCACAGGACAGATAACCTCAGCCACGCATCTCCGCTTCGGCACAAACATTCGGCGTCAAGGTAACACAGGAACCCATGTAAGAGGACCACTCTAGATCGGGTATAAATTTGTCATAGAGTAAATCTGCAATTAAACACGCAGTTCAAATTTGTAATAGATAAAACTAACTCCTTGAGTGAATCTTCACTTACCAGGATTAGATCCCGGGCCCTCGCGAACGGTATGCCAAGCGTGTTACCACTCCAACCACGGAACAAGGCAAAAAGAATACGCGACTTAAACCTATGAAAGAGTGCTCTATTCAATAGGAATAAGGACCTCCTATGTCAGGACAGATACCTCAGCCACGCATCTCCGCTTGCACTCGGGTCAAAGGTAACACAGGACCCATGTAAGGAGACCACTCTAGATCGGAGTATAATTTGTATAGATGTAAATAGATGTAAATAGAGGTATCTGTCCTGACATAGGCGGTCCTTATTCCTATTGAATAGAGCACTCTTTCATAGGTTGTAAGTCGCGTAATCTTTGCTGTCGTCGGTTTGAGTGGTAACGACGTCGGCATCACCATTCGAAGACCCGGATCTAATAGCCTGGTAAGATGAAAGATCTCCTCAAGGAGTATAATTTTATCATATCACAAAATTGAACTGCGGTTTTAATTGCAGTATTATACATTATTACCAAATATTACTCCGATCTAGAGTGTCTGCCTTACGATGGGTCCGTGTTTACCTTTGACCAAGGGGCCAGCCGGGATGGCGTGGTTGAGGTACCTGTCCTGCCATAGGCGGTCCTTATTCCTATGGAATAGAGCACTCTTCATAGGTTTAAGTGCGTATCTTTTTGCCTTGTCGTGATTGAAGTGGAACACGCTCGGCAATACCATTCGGAGACCCGGATCTAATCCTGGTAAGTGAAGATTCACTCAAGGAGGTTATTTTATCATAATATATATATTATATTATATATATATATATATATATATTATAATATATAATAATATATATATATATATATTATATATATATATATATATATAGTATCACGTAATCGAGTGGTTTCTATATTCCCCGCTGTACGTCGCTAAAGCTATATTGCAAATCCAACCAATATATATACTGTAGATCTGGTCCAATATTGTTAAACCGTATAAACGTAACCATGCAAAGTAGAACATACGTTTATTATACGTTGGCCTCGCAAACCTATTAGACGTCACCACCAGGCATATTGGACCTTTCCGTACGAGACACCCTAAATAATATATAATATATATAATATATATTATATATTTATATATATAATATATATATATATATTATATTTATAAAAATTATATATATATAATATATATATATATATATATTATATATAATATATATGATATATAGGGTGTCTTGTGACGAGAAGTTCAATGCTGGTGGAGACTCAATAGGTCATTGCGAGCACAAATTTTCATGTAAACGTATATCCTACTCTGCATGGTTACCGTGTTATACCGGTTTACATATTGGACCAGATGTACATGTTATAATACTGTTTGATTTGGCAACAGAGCTTTTAGCGACGTACATCTGGAATATTAGAAACCACTGATACGCAATGTGCTTTAATAATACACAATGCATCAATGTACAAAAGAAGAATGACAACCTTAGAATTTTTATTACACAAAAATAATTATTTATTGCGCATTCTCCAGAGTTTATTATAAAGAGATATGTGTAATTAACATGTAATCATAATGTTATGAATAATACAGTATTAGGGATTAACTGACTCATACTACTATTATTACACATGCTAGTAATATTAACAATACTATGAATAGCTTGTTTTTAAATAAAATATATGAAAACTCAATAACAGTTTCTTTAATTTGATACGTATTTAATATTTACCTTAAGGCCTTTTCCATTTCAGTTGCTGAGTCGAAGACAACACGTCGTTCAAGAAGAGCTCTTCTAACACGGAGAAGAACAAGGAAAAATGGACAGAGAGCTTAGTCCAGTTTCAAACGCCATCAAGAAGAGGCAACCTGGCGATTTATGAAGCATCTTTGAGTGAACGGAGTCGCATGCCTCAGGAAAACCACGTCATTAGAAGCTTCAGGTTTCTTGAATCAACTGCCAAAGAACGGAGAGAGAGGATCGGTCTAATTGCTGTGGTGCTTAAAGTCCTATGGAGCAAAATATTGAACTTCCCGCATGTATCTGATCAAGCCATTTGTGCAAAACTATCAAAGCTTCGGAAAGACTATGAGCGCTGCAGAAAGAAACAAAACTTTGATGCATTGAATGAACTGTTTGACGTGACCAAGGTGAAAGGCGATGGGTGTGCAAAGAGGATGAGAACCTCTACAAACTGCAAATTAAGAGCAAGGGCCAGGTTGGTTATTTCACTCGTAAACCTACTACTTCCAAGACCATCCACCCATCCAAGCGAAAGAAGGCAATGGAAGCGACTGTGTCCACAATTACCAGCTCAGCGCCACCTGATTGTTCCTAAAGTAGCACGGACTCATCCGACAACAGCAAAGACAGTCCTTGGGAGGATGATAATGCAGCATCAACGAGCACAAGGAAGCATAACCCAACAGGCATTATAAGACGTCTTGTTACAAGCTCAAATCTGTCGTCCCACGGAGCAGCAAAGGTGTGCCGCCAGCCTCTGGTGAGGGCATTGAAATCCCAACCCCATGTCAGTCAGCAGTCTACAAGGCTCACTGCACAAAAGCTGCTCAGGTGGAGAAGCACTTGGTGAGCACGCTTCATTTGGAGAAGTGGAGCATATCAGGCAGTTGTCCTCAAGAATGAAGCAAAAAAAATTAAGTTGACTGCCCTCAAATTGAAAGATGGGAAAGCTCAAACAATCGCAGAAGTTCAGGATGTGTTAGAGGAGTTCAACCTGTGGGGATCAATTGTGATGATTGTTGCTGACTCAACAAGAGTGAATACCGGCAAGAAGACAGGCTTTGGTGTTCGGCTGCAGCAGTTGCTCGAAGAGAAAGGTTGCCCAAAACTTAAGTTCATCAGTTTCCAGCACCATGTGCTGGATCGCGTTCTTCGCGTTGTCATGGACGAGGAGCTCCATGGGTCGACTAAATTACCAAACATCGAGTTCTTCTTTGTGCAGGATTTGATGAACAATTATGATAAATTGAAAGCAGCCTTCAGCAGAGGTAAAACTGAGGTTATGGAAACAGGTGAATGGAGAGACGACATGAAGATTCTCTACCACCTCACTCATGTCTTCCGTCACTACACTGAGAGGAATGAGATCTCCGTCATTAAAGTTTCAGCAGATCCGAAACATCAGCAATGCACGCTGGAACTCTCGCGCCATTCTAGTTTTTCTTGCGTTT
>JABUQX010127512.1:12500-22500 GCA_015478945.1 Trachelipus rathkii | reverse complement strand
CTCTCTTTAGATTCACCACACAAACGCAAATTATCCGATATAATAGGTAGGCACCCGCCACTCACCTCCATCTCCATTCATTCTAACACCTTTCCTCCACCCCCACTCTAATTCTTTTCATAACCTCATCCATAATACAAATTAATAACCGAAGGAGAGACATAACACATCCCTGCTTCAATCCGCTATTAATATTAAACCATATATATATATTTAGTATTATATTATATATATATATATATATAATATATATATATATATATATATATAATATATATATATAATATATATATATATATATATATATATATATATATATATATATAATATATATATATAATATATATATATATATATATATATATATATATATATATATATAATATATATATATATATATATATATATATATATATATATATATCTATATATATAATATATATATATATATATATATATATATATATATATAAATATATAGATATATATATATATATATGAACAAAGTAATTAAGTATATATTTTAACTTTTAAGTACACTGAAGATTGAAAGTATTTAAACTGTTAATTTAGAATGCTGTTTTAAATAAAAATAAAAATTATTTTCATTATAATTACGTTATACATTTCTTCCGAACCCAATATATTGTTGTAATGTGTTGCGCCTGCATCTTTATGTCTTTACGGCACTTTACCGTGTGGCATTTGGAATAGATTCATTTGGAAAAGTGGATATTTTTTTTATTTTCAAAAAGCAAGCGAAAAAAAAAAATAGTTGAAACAAAAAAATGATTTACTGTAAACTCTGTAAGCACCAAGCTGAGTCAGAGTCGAAATTTTGAATTTGACTGCTGGAAGTTCGGAGTCGAGTCGAGTTCGAAAATTTTTTGTTTGAGGGGATCGGAGTTGGAGTCGAAAAATTTTAAACTGAGTCGGAGTCGGAATCGGAGTCGAAAATCCAAATTTGAATTTAAGGAGTCAGAGTCGGAGTCGGAGTAGAAAAATTTATTTTACGACTCCGCAGCCCTGGGTATAAGAATGTCACTTGACAAGGAATCGTGGAACTTTGACATTGGTGAGAAGATTAAGTCCATACGTGAGACGATCATATAGGTAATGCACATCTTCATTGTGAAGAGAAGCTCTGACATGGATGAGAACAAAACCTATAGAAATCTCTGAACAAAGGAACTTGTTGCGATTCTGTTTTGGTATAGATTTAATGTTCTACAGCCACCACATGGGTGTCAATCACGTGGAATAATTTTGAAACGAGATGAAGTGATAAAGACTAAGGGGTCTGAGAAAGTTGAAGGACACCAGTTCAGTTTTTTTTCTGCATTTGTCAATTTTTCATTTGTAAAAACATGAGAGATAGTACTAAAATACTCAGAATTCGAAGAGCAGTCTGAAGATTCGTAGTGGAATTCAAAATGAGTAATCAGACATAATCCAAAATTAATTAGAATGAGAAAAGAAGTCCGTATCGATAATGTTTGCTTGCGGTTCGTTTGCGGAGTGGCATCCTTTTCCTGAATTTTGAATCCCTTGTTGAAAGCTGCGTTTTCTTGTAATTTGAAGTTTGAGGAGGGAGTTCAGGAGAGAGTATCTTTAAGTGAGTCTTCTATTTCTTCTGATTAATTTTTCTGACTTTTTCTGAATGAGTATCTCAATAGAGATCGGGCTTTAAATATAATACTTGTCGTACTTATGTAAAAATTTTGCTTACGCAAATTTTGACATAAGTTCGAACATAAATATAAAATTAAAATATTTTGCGAATAGTTATAATTAAGAGTACTACATATGTGCATCATTTTTGTTTTAATTTTAAATAATCTTTGTATGTATATTATGTAATAATTTCTTTCACATGACCAATTTTCGCAAAATAAAATATGAGTATTTTATTGTAGCTTTATGAAATTTGTAGTAGATCGATCTTTTCTATAATGATAAATCGTGCTAAACCCGAGCACCCCGAGTGTTGGAGTCACCTCTGATTATATAGTATATATATATATATATATTATATATATATATATATATATATATATATATATATATATATATATATATATATATATATATATATATAAATATATATATGAGAATAACCCCAAAATGCTTTTGAGAAAAATAATTAAAAATTGTCACTCTTACATTAAATTATTGTTTTTGAGTGTTTAATATAACATTTGTCTCAAAGCTTATCCAATACATTAATATAAATGATATAAAACGTATTATAATAAAAAGATTAAAAATATGATTTAATAATTGCTAAAATTAAATAGATTTATCAAAAAATTGTGTTTTTCATTTTTTGGTGAAACATTGTGTTGTTTTTTTTTTAAATGTTTTTCTTTGTTTGAGTATACACAGTTATATATATATATATATAAAGATATAAATAATATATATATAATTATATTATATATAATATATATATAATATATATAAATATAATATATATATATATATAATTATATAAATATATATATGAAATATATATATAATATATATATAAATATAATATATATAATTATATTATTATATAATATATATATATATATATATATATATATATAATATTATATATATATAATAATATAATATAATATATAATATATATATATATTAGAATAATAATATTATAATATATATATAATATATATATATAAATAATATAAATAATTATATATATATATATATTAATATATAATATATATGTATAATATATATATATATTAATATATATATATATATATATATTATAATATATATCGCTGTCAATGAATTCTGATAACATTTCATATGATATTTTCAAAGGAATTATTAACATGGACACTTCTACGTTTATTTTGAGAAGTGTTGGCATTTTTTATTATATATTTATTTTTATTTTATTTTTTTATTTTTTTACGACAAAAACATTCGATTTTAAAACGAAAATAAGTTAGCTTTTTTTTTTTTTTTGCAATTTTTTTGCATTGGACCAAAAGTTGACTTTCAAAATCATTTTTATTTTTTTGATCAAATGAAAAATATAAATGAAATTTTAAACATTTGCTAATTTTTTGTTACTTCTCAAAAATTTTTATTAATGTTAATTTTTGAAGGTGGATTATATTTTTGATATATAGTGATTAGATAAATTTGTGATAGTTAATTTTCAATGTATAAATAAAAACAAATCAAATTGGGTCTTAAAGAAAACAATTTTGAATATCTTACTATTGTTATAGTTATGGTAGAAAAATTCAAAGTATAGTCTTATAGTATAATAGATTTATAGTACTCTTAAGAAGATATCCATTAAATACATTCTTAATTATATGGTGTAGATATTTATAAGACCATTTCACTCTCCCTTTTTTATTCATAACAGATTTTTGGCCTCTAAATTCGAAACGTATAATATTTATGAGCATATCATCATATACTATGATTGCGTGTTTTAAGGTGATGTTTATTTACCACTTTCATTTAACAAAAACTCCTCTGCAAAAAGTAGAGTAAAGAAAAATAAATTGAAATTTGTAAAATCTACTTTTTGTTATTTTTCGGGGAAAGGTCTTGAGGACCTCTTTTTCTTCTGTAATGCTTTTGGATGAGAGATGGCCTTCTCTGTTTAATATTTTCCGACCCTTTCTATCCTGAACCCTCACACTAGACAACATAACTTCTTTAATTAATGAAAATGTCCACGAAAACTTTCGGCCTGAGTATGGGATCCACACTGTCTCCCATATCTTCAGTAATAGATATGGAACTAACAGATTTTATCATATTTACCCCACCCTTATAAATAATAGTTTATCGGATTAGATATTGTATGTTAGACATTTTTGCTCTCTCCCTCACAACACAACCTAATGATGTCCTAAACCTATATTAAACTCTATTCATCCTTCAGTTCAGTATACGATAGAAATGCTTTCCAACAACTCTATCCCCTCCCTCGATACCTTAATCACATGGTATAACAATCACTTGCCATATACTATATATAAAAAACCAAACATTCAACCAAATCTTATATACATTGGCATCTAATCATTCCCCAAACACAAAATTAACTGTTCTGTCATCTCTATTTCTCCTCTTTCTGTATATGCTCTCCCCCTTTCTTCTAGCACAAGAAACTAAATACATCCACGATACTTTCAAATCACTTTACTGTCCTGAGTTTTTCCTTACACCCCCTTCAAGGTACCCCGAGATGGGTCTTCTTGCATCTCTCTGGGTTGACTCCAAGTAGTGCTTACAGGGCTTACAGTGCTATCAAATCGAATCTGTATTGATGCCGCTGCTGCCAAATCGCCGGTTTGAATTGATATTTTCTTAAGGGCGGGGATGGCTGACGCGCTTACCTCTTCGGAGGTAATGCCCATTACATCCTCGGGTGGATCCCCCTCTCGATGCACACCCTTTACAAGGTGCGCTAATCCCATTGGGTTTTCTCCGGAGGTGTCGTTGCTTTAGAACTCTCTGGCTAATGAAGCTGTTATTCGTATGTTAGGTACGTTATGTTAAGTATTACTTATGACTTGTGAAATACACTGATTACTACGAGAAATGATAATTTTGTAAATATTTACTTGTTTAACGACCTGATGTGTTTAGAACGAGGGGCTTAGTTAAGATTTTGTGAAAGTAGGTTTGCCAATGATTGTAATTCTCGTTTATCATAGTTCAAGATGATGTATATACTCGAGAAGAGTACATACATTTGATGAATGATGTCAAATTCATAGTTCAAGATGCCGGTAACTTTGATAGGATTGGCCACTTTTTTAAGGAATTTGTTAGATGATACGTCTTTTCTCCTGTTGCTGATATGCGGGAAAGTGGGGAACATATCGAGATATGAGACCTGTTAGCTACTTACTTGATAATAGGGAATTTTCAGGGGATAGTTGATTTTTCGCCCGAGACGTAAGTGTGCATTGGTACATTACTATTTATTTCAGGTATGGTGACCATGTTACCTTATTGATCTAAAACTTTGTTGTTAGCATATATTCATGGAGGGTCAGTATATAAATGAACTTAACTAAAAATATGAATAGGTTGGTTTGTTATGCAATGCTATTACTATACTTGTGTTAAGGTGAACTTTTGTTAATGTTAGCTGTTTATTAGTGCGTAAGTTTTGTTAGGTTTGTGTACATTATATTCTTAGTTCAAGGGATGCTATGTTAGGTATTATTATTGTGAAACATTTAATGTTAGCCTACTATTCAGATGGTTGGATATTATAAAGAATCATTTTTGTGCTATATTTACCAAATGATATCGACGAATCTACGTAAATCAATAAAGTGTATGAAAATTAACCAATATATGTTAAGATATGTTGAAAAAGTGTGAAAGTGAGTTTTTACGCGGTACTTCTACTTTAGTGTGTTAAGTATGGAAACTTCTTAATGTTAGTAGTGTATTCGGGCGTAAGGTATGTTACAGGTTTTGTCATTGTCCCTTATATTCTTAGTTCTGGGAATATATTTACTTGATTAATGTGAAAACATAGTTACGTTAACATATATTCGTTGTGGTATAAAAACTTATTTTAGTACTAGTAAGGTCTGTTGTAATTGTTCGTTGTTGTGTTGTTGTTGTTGTTGTGTGTTGTGTTGTGCTTGTGTTGTTGTTGTTGTTGTTGGTGTGGTTGTTGTTGTTGTTGTACCACCAAGAATATATACCCTTTTGAAACTAGATATGGTGATCGTTCGTGCCGTTGTTATCTTGTTACCTTCTTTGAATTGGTGATAAGGAGAATCTCCTTACAAATCAAGGGTTGTTACGCTTACGATTCCATGTCAGTAGACATTGTTCTGCTTGTACTGGTACAGACACTCTCCCCGCACTCCACTCTGTTGTTGATATTTCACGAGGAGCTTCGTTATTCCACAACGATTGCGTCAATAAAATATTTATCGTCAACCAGTATGGATACAGCGATAACATTGCTGTATTCTGCCAGAGAGTCAAAATAGGACCTGTTATTCAGTTTTGTGCTGTGCGACATCAAGGATTATCGATTATCGCGTTGCATGGCTGTATTAAGTGTTGGATCTGATGATCGACGAGTGTGAAATATTATCAGATGGTGACCCCATGTGCGAGGTGGATATCAGAAAGACGTTGTTCTCTCGTCGTTGATTGCAATATTAAACCCGCATTATGTAACGCAATAACTGGAAACCTAGCGATGGTGGTGACCTTATCGTTACATGGTATAGGTTTCACAGTTCGAAAATCTGAAAAATATTACAGCTCTGATTAAAATAAAACTAATTAACATCGACTTGACATACTTGAGGAGATAATACATATAGCACATTGTGTAATCATGATATTACACCGAAACATGTGGTTCCCGTATAGATTCCCTGTACAGAATGCTTTTATAAATATCAGTTGGAGAGTTTACTTCTCTCTTGATGAGGAATGAGTGCGCTGAGATCACATATGCCGAAAAATGTTGTGTTGCTGGAAGAGCATTTATACTTACATCTTTCCAAAGGGAGTTGAATCTCTTGATAGATATACCAACTTATGTTGAATCCTATGTCTCTGTGATTAGTGAATTAATATATTTAAATTAAACTTATTGTTTTTATTATTTATATGTTTTTATTTATATAGATGAACTTATTTTCATTGAAATTATATGTTATAAAAATGAAACTTTGTTTTACTTCCCGCTTATGTTCGTTTTATTGACTTTTTTACTGTTGATAAGTTGGGACTTTGTTAATGTTATGCAGTTATTCTAGTTTAAGGATGATGTCAGGCTTGTTCGTTAATAGTACTACGTATTCTAGTTTCTGATCATGTTACTTGAGTTTCTTAATGTGAACTTTGTTTCAGTTGCATATAACTTTCGTTGGTTCTGGTATTGATTAATTACGCTATGTCATGTAAATTTTGCTAAAATGGTTACTGTGTCATTCAAGATGAAACATTGTTATGTTTAGAGACATGCTTGACCAAGTGAATAAGTTACGTTTTTGGATGTATGTTAGATTACTTTGCTGTTTAAGGGTCTGAAACTTTGTTAACGGATTGATGTTGTTATCCTGTTTCAAGATGTGTTAGTTGTCGTTGCTGGTTATAATTCATAGTTCGATATGCTAGTGAGCTATTAATTAATGGTGATGTTACTGTTCAGGGGTAAGGTAACGCGTCAATATGATAGAGCTATCTTGGAACGAGAAGTAAGAATATGATTTAGTATGTGGCCGTGTTAGTCTTAGTGTTAAGGTCGAACTTGTAATGTGACTGCTCATTCTTGCTTAGATGTGTTATGGTTGTTCTTTGTAATTATTTTCTTTTAGTTAGTCATTTAGCTTATTATGAGGAAAAACCTATTATGTTAGAGTATATTCGTTTCAGTATGATAATTAATCAATGTTGTGATAAATTCTTTGTAAATGATTGACGTGTGACAGTGTCAAGTTAAATATATGTTAGAGATATGCTTGACTAAAGTGTGAAAGCATTTCTTTGGATGTTATAATTAGTTACTTTCTTGGTGTTAAGTTAAACTTTGTTAACGTTAACCGTTATTCTGTTCAGAGTGCTAAGTTTGTCATTTGGGGGGTTAATTCATAGTTCAGATGTACTAAGTACCTTTATTTTAATGCGAAAAACGTTGTTACGTTAGCAGATGAAATAGATGTTGTATAAAGAACTTGATTTTATGGTGTATGCTTATCCAAATAACCAAAAGTGACCTTAATAATAGACAATAGACCACAGAATCAGGTGGAGTTGGAGCTGGTTGGCATGGTGTTGATTTATGACTTTACTGCTTAGGTATGTAAAAACGGTATAATTTATTCAACATAACAGTAAAACATATTGCAAGAAATTTATTATATTTATTTATAATTTATTTATTTTTTATTTTGTATTTTTTCTGCATGGTCATGGAAACCATTATTGTCGAAATCTACAGACCCAATTTACAATGTATAAGTATTCAAAATATCTTTACACACAAATATTTAATAACATGGCACCGCACCGGAGCCAGCACCGGTGCAGTGCAACTCTCTACTCCTCTGAGCAGGGGACTCTTCTCATTCTTCCTTTCTTTATTCTCCGATAATCCTTCATTTCTTCCTCCTATTGTTTTGCACTTCTTGCTCCTTTTTTTTCAGTCGAACCCCAATAATGGGGGTCCTAGACACCCTACACAGCTGAGTGGGGGCAAGCAGGGGATCGGTGGGGTGCGGCCGAGCTGTGACAGAAATAAAGAACAAAGAGGGGGTGACCGGCAGGGTTGGCCAGATAGTCTGGGAGGGGAGTTAACATTCATAGGTCGAACCTACGACCTCATAACCCTTATAAGACACCCAACATTGTTGTTATACGACTGTTTTATAACTCGGCACCGCATGGCTCCAGAACCGGTGCCGGAGCCAACTCCGTAAATTCCAATACCAATTCTTTCTAGAAATTTAACTCTAACTTTGAATCTTCTCACCAAATTTCAGCATTAGAACACTTCAGTTTTTAATGGTGGTCCCCCTTCGGACCCATGGGGACGTTAACCCGTCTACGACAGGTACCTCCCTATCTACACACTCCTTCCAAATTTAGGTGTGCGATAAAACCCTAACCATGTAATTATATCTTGAAACTCAGGAAAACTGGATGCGAAGAAAAACAGCGGGTTGGAAATAATAACAAAAATATAATAATAATAATAATTAAATAAATAAAATATAAAAATAATAATAAATAATATAATACTAGATAATAATAATAATAATAATAATAAATGCAATATAAAAAACTCAGGAGGATGAGTCGGAATCGGCGCGCTACGACCCGTTTGCGAGATGCGTGCGGGCGAGGCAGCGCGCGACCCGGAGTCGCAGAGCAACCAGAAGAGGTTAAAAAACAACTTCAGAGTGATCCCACTTCGGGTTCACTTCGTCGACTAAGAATTAATAATAAAATTGTTAGTCGGTATCGACACGCGCGCTCAGTCTGTGTCTGTCGGTCAAACAGACCTTCGCGTTGACCTCCAGGTGGCTCGATCGTGCAACGCTCGTTAGCCGTAAATCACCACACGCAAGATCACGCCACAAAGGGCGTAAAGCGCAATATCGGCCGCACCACATCGGGGTGACCACCCTCTATATAATCCCTACAACTTGAAAAAATACACGATTCCTATATCCCATATTATAATTTATATTCCAGTTCAACCTATAACTCTATCCTTCATATTCGAAGGCTGTAGACTTCAAACTGTACAGTCACTACTATAATATATATATATAATATAATATATATAGATATTAATATTTAAATATATAATAAATTATAGTATATATATATATAATATATATAATTAATATATATGATATAATATAGATATATTATATATAATAATATATATATTATATATAGATAATATATATATATCATATTTTGTCCGAATTTGGAAGAATAATATAATTAAAACAATTACTGTAATTAAGCAATGAAATGTTAATAGGTATTCTTATAGCCGAAGTGAAATTGATACACACACACACACACCACACACACACACACACACACACACACACACACACACACACACACACACAATACGATGCTTTTTTTGGGGGTTGAACGACTTTTGGAATAAGGATTTTAGACTTTATATTCATGACGTACCAAGAGATAAACCTATTTTAATCGTATGGAAAGTGACGAATTTTTACGATACTCATCATTATCAATTGTTTTTTTGACATTTGGTGCCTAAAAAAAGTAAGCGTTTTGATCTATTCCCAGAGTAAAAAATGTTATCTATCTTACCTTAGAAAATCTGGTTCGTAGGTAACCACAATTAGTCTCCTAACGACCTTTGACAACCTCGAAAGTGAAGGTCAGATGCCGAAAGACTGAAATTTTAAAAATGCCTCGAACGGTTCAATAGCACTTAGGCCAGATCGCAAATATACAGAAATCATTAAAAGCTACACTA
>JABUQX010127512.1:0-5000 GCA_015478945.1 Trachelipus rathkii | reverse complement strand
ATTATAATATATTATATATATATACTATATAGTATATATATAATATATATATATAATATATTGATATTTTTGAGTCATTTACAGGACCCACCACGGCTCACAAGGCGGCCACACTGGGTTGAAAAGTATTTTCCAAACGGTCAAAAGATAGATTTGAATAATAATATATATATTATATTATTAGTAAATGTATATATAAATATTATATATATGATATATAATATATATTATATAAAATAATATATATATATTAATATTATACTATTTTTTTGATCAGTGTACAGGCCCACCACGCTCACCAACGGTCACACTGTTTTTGAAAAATCAACACAGGGCGGGTCCAGGAACATACATTTTCAAACGTCAAAAGAAATGATTTGAGTTAAATAAATGAGTATTCAGTCAATTAAAAATTAAACAAAAACTAAACTAAAAGGTACATCCTTGCTTATTAAAAGTCCTAGGTATATACGTAACAAATCAAAATATATGAAGAACATTCACTCGTAGAAACAAGAAAATAGATTTACTACAAAGTGAAATCGGATAAGATATGTGGATACATCTTGGAAGTGTTATGCGCATCGATAAGTAGGGAAAGACGGCGGCGAAGGAAGTCCAGCTGGGAACAATCAATGAAGATATGGCGAACAGATTGCGGCGGTATGTACTTCGATCAAAAATTTGCAAATGGAGAGGTTCCGTAACAGTAGTGAACTGTGTATGATTTAGGTCTGGCCAAACGAACGTGCACACGTGATCCTCGTGTAAACGTTTCTCGGTGGGAGGAAGACCACTCCCGATGATCGGTTTATATTTTCTAGTTCGTCCTCTTCTGATCATTCAGTCACCGATCTTGCCAATAGATCGAAATCACCTGTCGGAGAGCAGGATAGAATCGGTTGGGGTACCTTGTTCGAATGACATCCGAGGACCTGAACAACTCCGAAAAGTGAGAGGTCCATTTCGGCCCACATCTGTCAGCGATTCTTCCATTACCCCTACATGAAAAGGGTACGAACATAAATATTGTTTCTTAGCGGAATGGAGCAGCGAAGAAATTGTTGTACAGCATATACCATTGTGTTTTTAGAATAATGGTTTTAAGCGCTTGTAGCCGCTAAGCGAATCTGAAAATGACATAAAATTTGATCTTGGTTAGGACTTAGAAAACTTCGAAAAGGAAAGGCAATCATTATAGCCATTAACTTCTGCTGTGAAAATTGATAGATTAGGGGGAGTATGGGAAGGTTTCGCGATCAGGGAAAGACAGGCAGGAGTGCGTCCCACCTGTCGCCGGTTTTTAAGAGCCATCAGTAAAATACTGGAGTAAACTTAATCAAACTGTGGAAATGAGAACAGGATGTGCCTTTAACAAGGCAGCAGAAATGCTTGCATTTGGATAGAGAGAGAGGTCAAGCCAAGCAATGAGTGGAGCGGGAATACCATGTGTGAATCCTTCTCGTATGAGAAAGCACACTATTTTAAAGGCATGTTAAGAATATTAAGGATTAAATGAACCATGGTGCGCATAAATGGCCAGTAATAGATTTGAGCACCTCCTGCAGCAATTCTGATGTACAGGGCACGTATTGGGGTTATGAAAAACGAAGATAACTTGGACACGTGTAGTCTGCTCGAAAGGTGGGCATCACATTCTTCAACTGCAAGGGCTTACCCTGGCGGAGACGATCTGAAGCTCAGTGGAATACGATCTCCTCGTTTGTATGGATCAACAGATGCGAGTAGAGTAGAGGCCGACCATATATACACAGCCATAGTCAAGCTCCGATCGAACTAGTATATAGACGTAAAAGGACTTGCGATCAGCGCCCCAAGATTTTGAGGTCGAGGAGTGACTTAATAAGTCATGCGCGCGATGACAAGTTGTTTTCAGGGGTTGATATGTGGGGCATATGTTAAGTGGTCATCTAGAATGAGTCCTAGAGATTTGACCTGTGAAGTAACAGGAATAGGCGAACAATATAAGGTTAGGTTCGCTGGCAAGAATGGTGGCAAGTTCTTCGATCCCTTTTTTCTTTAAAACAGCATTCTGAGGTTTTGGTGGAGAAAAATGGAAAGCCATGGGAGCGAGCCATTTGGAGAATATTCAATAGCAGTTGAAGTTGCCCGTTCGAGAAAGGCGCCTGGCACCAGGCTATGTTATATGCCAGGTCATCGACATAGACGAGAAAAAATTGACAGTCGCTGGTATAGAGGTAACAATATCATTAAATCCGAGAGCAAAAAGTAGTACACTTAAAACACTACCTGCGGAAACGCCTTCGATCCAGCAGTAAAGTGCGTGACAGAATTAGAGTAGCACCGGAACCTGGATAGATCTGTTGTGACAAAAGCATTTGATAAAGAGAGGAGGATTGTCCGGAACAGCGAATGAGTTTGAAGGAGAATCCCATCTCCAGTGTGTCGCTAAGCCTTATTCAAGGTCAGAAAAAAGACACCAGAGAACCATTCCACCAGTTGAGAAGTTCCCGCATGTCATGGTTAGTTTTACCAAGGGTCCGCAGTCGAGCGATTTTTTTGCCGAAACCAAATTGGGATTTGAGAAAGCTTGCGCTCTCCAGAATCAGGGAGAAGGCCAAAGAACCATTTTCTCCATTATTTACAGATGACAGGTCAGCAAATTGGTCTTGTTGTCTGCCAACTTCGGATCTTGTCCAGTTTGGGATATAATTACAAAGCTGTAGTGCCAAATAGATTGAAAAGAAGGATTCATCGCAGGATCGTTTTATATAGAATTCCAGCAAAAATTCTGACTCCGAAGAGGATATGACGGACATTGATGTACATCATATGTCTGGACCAGGCACCGTCTTGCTATTTGCCAATGCAGTTTGATACTCTACAAGTGTAAAAAGACGGGTGTAGGTATGATCTTCCCCTTTCGCTCTTGAAAAGTCTGGTAGTGCTGTGTCAGTCCTCAGTTTTTGAAAGGCTTCAGTGTAGCGAAATGAACTCAAATGGCTAGCAAAGCTATAAACTAACGCATCCGCTACCACAGCGACGAAATCGTATCATTATTTCAGGCCCATAACGGAGGACTGAGTGAAGATTGTTGGAGCGCGAGATATTTTCTGTGTAACTTTCCACACTAAAGGAAGGGAGTTGTGGAGTTAACACAGTCGATATGTAAGTCCGAAAATATTGTTTACGCGTTTTGACATTAATTCGCCGAGATCTGCTGGCGGCTGCTTAAAAAATATCTGTGGGTATAGGGTCTTTTGTTATGCCTGTAGAGTTTCGTCTCTCTCGGTGGGCTGTGCCACTCGTGGACCACGCAAGCGGTTGCCGGACGCTTTGGCCTGAGGAAGATTGTGGATTGCAAGCTTCCGCTGCCGAGATGAACTACTTTCAATGAAGAAGCAAAAGCATCGATCAACAGTCGGAGAACATTTATTGAAAGGAGAAGAAAGAGGATAGCTGGGACCTGATAAAGGAGCCCACTCCGCTCGATCTTAACGCCAGCTGGAGTTTTTGCATTGGGCTTGGAACCAGCTCATTTAATGCTATTGGGGTAATTGATCCCGCTGACCGATAAATAATCAAAGCGACCAGGTTAAACGTCCATAAGGAAATGGAGCAAAAGAAAATTCAAACATAAGAAGAGTGGTATCAACGTAATACGGTTTGGGAGTTCCTGGATTAAGGCAATCCCAGGGAAAAAGGGGAGAAGATCTATAAGATCTTGACTTAATGAAGTACACAAGTCACCCGATTATAGGCTGGCGGAGTTGAAGTCACCTAAGTATAACAACCGAGAGCAGGGAGCTGTTTAAAAATGAATTGCTAAGTCGACATGAGTAAAATTCACTCGGAGCTAAGTAGATTGAACATATAATAATGTCGATGGACAAGTGAACTTCTGCCGCTACGCATAAATTTGTTTGGAGAAGGGACGGGGAATAGGGGATAATTTGAATGGATATCCTGCCCTCCCCTATGCATTGTCACCTCGTAATCTATAGAAGTAACGGCGATTTATATTCAAGTATGTTGAACAGAAGTCACGATACTAGTCGAATTCCTGCAAACATATACACTTTGGTTTACATATGTTAATTAGTTGAACAAAGTTCTTCGAAACTTAGTAATAGCCACGACAATTCGCAATTGCAGGAAGCAGTAATCATCGGCTAGTTATGAAATTAGATGGTGGTCGTATAGAGAGCAATGCTGTCTCACTTGTGACTGCGCGGGAAAGTTAGGAGGTGGTTCGATGAGAGGAAAGGCTTGCAGACGTGGGTCTGGAAGAGGAGGGAACAAAAACCTGGGGGCGGGAAGGTTGTCAACACAAATTTTTAGTTGCTATGACACTCTTGGGAGGAGTTTGCAGAATGTATTTGGTGAAAGACTTCCACTTATGAATGCGAGATAAGTTGAATTCAACCGAATCCAACTTGTTATGTGGTTTTGGTTAATAGAAGAGCATTCGTAATGCTCATATTATTAGTGAGATCCAGTTATCAGATATCCGTTGGCAAGCAGAATTCAGAAATGGGGAAGGACACTGAGTTGTTTCCATGGAAATAGGGGTAAGAAGGTGTATCCGGAAGAGTGTATTGTCTTTTTGAGACAATGTATTGGGTTACGACATCATTTCCAATATGGAATTTGAATGATGATTGCAAATATAATCTGAGAATTCAATACTTCATCATTCGGAGTGATTCTGGGAAATTGTGCAGTATTGATTGGAAGAAATGGACCTCTGGGATCTATCTTCATGCCTCAACAACCCAGAACGCTTAGAGGCGTTTGGCGACTTTACGTTGAACAGTTTCCATTCACCTTTCTCGGAAGTGCAGGAAACATTAGAAAGAGAATGGGTCATCGCATCAAGCTTCACATTTGGGAGCTGTTATCAATTATCTTCTAGGGTTATAGAATCCCTACGAAGATGCTGATAAAGGAAAACTCGGGAGAAGATTATAGGAAAAGAATCAGGAAAGAAAGAGCTAATTTATACTCGTCTTGAATTA